>JADGKE010009678.1:0-19008 GCA_026954515.1 Cladochytrium tenue
GGTCTGACCTACACCCCCAGTGTAGACCTGACCTACACTCCCAGTGTAGGTCAATTAGAAGGGGACTTGCTACAGTGATCCCACACCCTCACAGTCTTGTCCCTTGACCCAGATACAATCCATCGGCCATCAGGGCTGACAGCAACTGCTGCGACAAATCCAGTATGGCCCTCAAGGATATTGAGAACAGCAGGCCACTTCTGCTCTCTTGGAACAATCAAGGCTGGGGCTGGAATCTCTTTTGGCAAACGAGACAAGTAAAACTTGTATAAAGCTGCCTGCCTGGGTGCAAATGGAATGCCTGTTGCATAAACCTGTAGAGCAGAAGCACTCATATTAAACCTGAGTCTATCATTTGATGGGGATAAAGCTGTATAAGAGTGTTTGCAACAGAGACTGCCTGTGGCACTTTTGACAGGAGGCTGAGCGCCTCAATCCAGAACAGCAGCTTTTCCTTCATGAAATTCGCTACCTCATAAGCAAGAGTCGAACGTAAATGCTGTTGCGTAATGGGGACAGAATCATTGCAGTGTTGGTGAAAATGGAGGATGGCATAACGCAAATGCACTTCGATCTTTGACTGGACCAAGGATTTGAAATTTGGAATGTCCTCATGCAATGCATCTAGTGGAATGCCTGCACAGAGAAAGCCGAAAATTATGGTCAGTCATTTTGTACATTAAGAATTCTGCGTGCTTACCAGCCATATTAAAGTGCAAATCTTTTTCCATCACATGAAGGCATGCCATCGCCATAACTTCATGCTGTTCAGCTAGGTCTATTGCAAAACGCAGATCCTTGCAGCGCGCGGGGTCGACCAGGTAATCCTCGACTGACTTGTGTGCAACACGAAGGCACTTTGTTTTTGGATCCAAAAGGAGCACAACGTTAAGCCGCCGAACTTCCTTCTTGACAGTCTCCAAGTTAACATTGAGGAGCCCAGCGATGCCAACTGCACTCAGGAGTTCCACGGCGCAAACAATCGTTGCCAGAACGCGATATAGCATCGAGTCCCTGCCGTCCATCCACCCAAATATACGTGAAAATGTACGATGGTACAGTTGGTCGAAGGCTCCATCTTCGTTGCTGGAGGGTAGGTCCTGAAGCATGGCCAGTGTTACTTTTTCAGTGGCGCGGTTCAACTCTTCGCAGGCGATAATGAGCCAGATGAACGTTCCACCGGACTTTTCAACAAGTATTTCTGGCCCTCTGAATTTGGCGTCATGATCCGCATTCATCTCTTGTAGTTTGTGTTTTGCAACGACGAGCGCATCCTGTCTGTTTTCTGTTTCAGTTGGTTTCAGTGTCTGTGGGCTGAGATTCTCAACGGCCTCAACAATATCATTCTCAAGCCGTGACGTAACAAAAAATTTGACCTTGGCGGGCAGGTTCTTGCAGTGGGCTTCGAAAACACTGAGAATGTCTCGACGGTAGCCCGTGGCTCCGCATTCATCGAGGGCATCAACACACAGAACGACTGGTGGCTGTTCTGGTGCCGCTTCGTACATATCCTGGAGCGGCGAGCAGATCAACACATTGAACAGTTGTGGGATGGGCTCGCGTAAGACATAGGGGTTCTCTTTCTGGACTAGGCAGATTTTCCGAGCAAACACGTTTGACCACATGCATAGATAAAATGAAAGTGTTTTAATCAGATTTCTGGCGCTGTTGCGGCTCTCCACGTCGTGTTGACAGAAGAACGTTGCACCTAGTAGGTTGCGCTTCTTGAGCTCCTCGACTACGAGGGCGCACATGACTGATTTTCCAACGCCAGGGCCACCCTGGAGCCACAGTACGCGGTCATCAACTGCGTCGGACAAGGAGCTTGGTGGGTCCAGGAAAGCCAATACGCGTTTCAGGAGCCACTGCCTTGTCCCAGGGAGGTAGCTGCTCATTAAAGTCCGATGCTGCTCGTCCATCTCGTGGTCCAAGGGCTCCAGCCACGTACGAAGTGAATCCACCATATAAGCAGTCTGTCCTACTGGTGTTGGGGTACCAAGAGAATTTTCTGAAGTTGGTACTCGTTTTAGCTCGAGCGTTCTCTTGCTCATAATTTCGAGAGCAGATGTCACAATACTAGAAAATATTGGATGAAAGAGTTGTCAGTTCAATGTAACTTGCTTTTTTTCATTCAATATAACAGCAACTAACCGTTTGACGTCATCATTGGGATCTGCTATGACTGCTTGAAGCTTGTTGATCTCGGCTATGACTGATCGAACTGGCAGCCGACGCGGGCTCAGAGCGTGGCAATGAACCGCTTCAGGAAAATCGCTCTCGTTTGGAAAAAAGTCCACTGTGGCATCAACAACCTTCCCACTGTTCTCCTCACGAAACGTCTTCTTAGATTTCAGGAAAATGGGAAGTATATCCACGCCATGCTCCTTTTGAAGATCCAGGGCGATTTCCCACTACACATAGTGATCAGCATCAAAAAATAAAATAGCAAAAATCGAACCTCAAGAATCATGTTGTCTGGGCGAGTATCTGCAGCCTTTGCACGCTGAATTCCTTTTTCTGAGCATAAAAGCAATATCAAGCCGCATTGGCTCAGTCCCGTGAGGAATCCAGGCTCCCACAATTCGCCGTCAACCAAGCACATCTTGTCCAAAAATGGATGGAACTTGCTGTGACGTGCAATCTCGTACCACAGCTTCATTGCTGTGTGCTGGTCGGAGGAAACACGATAGCTGGCCAAATGTTATTGGAGTAAACTGACATGCGTTACCTTATGTAGATATCATGAAGTGCTTTCTTTTCTTTGCAGGACCAATTTTGAAACAAACTTTGGTGCCAATCTGAAGGCTGCCCTGCATTTTTAGAGAATCTTTAATAAACAAAGGCCTCCATTTAGGATCAACCGTACCAAAGGCAGCCTTGCTCGGTTCGTCGTCTGCGGGACTGAAAATGCGATTAGGTGACAGGATGTGTCTGAGCGAGGCACGAGGCGGGGGAGCATTCAAGGTAATTTGCAACTGCTGTCGAATGGAGGATAGATGGATGGACGGATGCATAGATGAAAGACCAGGCGCAAAAAAGGATCGCAGCCACTCATCCAGGCACGCACATCAAGACATCTCGATGCGGGTCGATAATCGCAACAAGGACGAGCAAGGCCAGAGCGGCACTGAGCACAAAAAGCCCGAGTATCACCAGCGTGGGCTTGGCGGCGACGATGGCGGCAGCAGCTATGGTGACAGTCGCGATGGCGGTGGCAAAAGCGGCGGTGGTGTTTCTGCGCGTGGTGGCGGTGGCGGGCATGCTGGGTGGCGAAGTTTGAGCGAGAGAGGAAGAAGATGCAAATGAGAAAATCCTTATGGCCACCTCTCTCTCACAATCTAAAAGAGCTATAACAGTGACTGGCTTGCTTACATTGCCTTCTGTTATATTTTTCAGATACATACTTGTACTTTGATAGGCTTGCATGTTCCCCCTTCCCACTTACTTCGACTTGCTTTCAATTGTTTGTGGGCGGGGAGCAGAATCAGCATTTTTTGGCATTAGCGAAAAATCAATTTCAATCTGGCGAAACGCAATTCGCAAGCGCCACAATTGTTGATGATTCTGGGAAAAGATGAGGATTATTCAGAACATGATCCCGCCTGCGACGTCACAAGGTTGTAGTAATCGTCAACTGCTTGCACGGCCCTGTCCAATTCGCATTTGATCCGGCTCTCTCTGCATTTTGTGAGAACGGAGTAGCTTATATGCCTTCTTCAGTCCGCCTTTGCTAGCTTTGCATGATGTAATCAAATATAGCATGCCTACTCATTGCGATGGTCTATGCCGGATATTCTACTAGCAATTCGAGACTGGAATTAGTATTTTATCCGTTTTGGATTTGAGTGGGCGGTTCCCAAGAAGTCCAACGTGCCAAGGTGGCTTCAATTTGCTCGAAAATAGGAAGCTGTGGCAGTAACAACAAGGAACACATAGTTAACATAACAGCAAAGGAACAAATTGTATTTATTATATGGAACTCAATGCTCCATATGTAAGGCTGAGAGTGTACGTGCGGGACGGCGTCATTAAGAGCAAGATAGGTAGCACAGGGAACCCATATGGAGCGAAGAAATGGCCATCCAACGCAGATATCCAGATGGCCACGTAAACGACCCAGGTCAGTCTTCTTGCGAGCCTTCTTCGTTCCTGTCTTGGCCGGAGCACCATCGTCGCATTTGTGATGGCCTCAATGATTCGTCTAAGATAGGTTGCCGATAGCAATACTAACTGGCTCTTCGCCTCGATGGGTCTCCAGCCCGGTTTGCACTGCATGAATGAGTTTGGAGATGTGGTCTAGGCAATCAAAATCCGTTGGTAAGTGATACTGGCGACGAGTAAACATCCACGGTCGCACTCAATCGCGGCGAATGGCTAGGCAAAAGTTAGCTTCAGGTGAAACTACAGGTGCTGAAACAAATGCAAAGCCCACGTGCGACTCTCGACGACCACACCGTCCACAACTGAACTCACCTGCGACTCGAGCAAGCAGCCGACCTGCCATCTCCCTCACGTGACCTTCACGTCGACCCTCGTCTCGGTGCAGCAGTTGCGGTCGCCTGAAGCGCGGTGCGCCGGCGGTGATGAGGCGGTGGCAGCCCTTACAGAAGCTGCGGAGGAGGATCTGGGCTCTACGCCGAAGACGGCGCTACGGGCGGCGCGCACGGCGGGCCAAATGCAGCCTAGATAGTTTTTGTGATTGATATGGACGAAAGTGTAGGAGTCATCGCTCATGGTCACAATCAACCGCGGCGAATAGCTCGGTTAAAGTTGGCCTCGGGTGCAGTTACGTCCAGTCTCGCCAAATATGAGTGAAAATGTGGTATTGTAGAGTCTGTCAATACCATTGACTTTCTGGCAAGCTGCGGGCAATTTCTTGACCAAATCGAAAGGTACCCGTACTTTTCCTGCCGCCACTGCACATCTTTCAACAGGACGGCCCAGGGTATAAGACGGTCGCCGTTTAACCACAGAAATGAGCACCAAAGCAAAGATAGACTCAATGGTGAAGCAAGAGGTGAAGCGAGCATCCCAACATGCAGGCGAGGAAGCCAATGGCGCATTTGAAACATTGGGGGCACGGCCAGGAGTTGGCCAGACGAAAAGGTTAAAAAAATAACGCGTCAAAATATCCGCGGAAACTCTGTGCTTCTTTCAATCATCTGGAGCCGCCCCCAGCTTGGTCGGCCACGGCTCTGGCTGAAAGCTTAGCCCTCGTCCGGAACGGCTCGTACTCCTTGGCATTTAAAACGGCCTCCTCGTAGGAACGAAAGCGGATTGTATCGCTGAGGACCGCCCACATCGAGACCGGTTGCACGCCAGTCTCGGTCATCCTCGGCCGAAAGACTAAAACTTCGGCGATGACATTGGGGAAGAGCCCTTGTAAAGAGGAGTAACGGTCTTCGGCATAACTGCATGTCGAGGGCTTCGAGATTGGGACACAATTTGGCTACCTCATCGAGGTCCTTTCTAGAAACATAAAAACGGCGCAACCTCCCGAAGTCGGTCCTACCCGCGACGTTCAGGGCGTAGCGAAGAGCGGTGTGCGGGAGGGGGGCGTCGAGCCCTACATCGGAAAGGTAAAGTTTTCCACAGTACAATAGACTCTGGCGAGGACGTCGAGTGCCCATGTTGTGTAGGTGAAGCATCCTCGCAAAGCCAGCAGCTTCTTTTGGCGAAACGCGGTAGAAGTGCTCTTTTACCCAGGTCAGGGGGCTACCCGCGCAATCGAGACGGGCAAAGACATCGCCGATGTCTAGCGGATCGTCGTATCTGTTGGGTGTGAATCGCTCTCCTGAGGGCTGATCCAGTCTGTTACTTGCTGATTTATGCGCCATAGTGCTTGTGCAGTGTCCAAACTGCTTGTCATTGTCGTTGATCCCGAGCCCATGTGTCGCCTATCATAAACAAAAAACCAAACTACTTCACTACCTTTCCTCAGCTGTGGGTGCACACTCTATAAGACATACATTTCTAACACAATCAATGTAACACAGAGTGGTCAAAAATTTTGGACTGATCTATGTGTCGGCTCCCAGTGATTGTTAAGATAAATCTCAAAATCTGATCATCACCAGTGACTTGTCAGAGCCAGCAAAATATCTTCGACCGAAAGATTTCCAGGGGTGAACGGAAGTTGGCCGAAAGGAAGTTGGAAGCCATGTCCGTCTCCCACTGCCACCCGAGTCATACATCATCAGCCACTGATGTTCGTCACAAGTCAGAGTAGGGCTCATAAAGCTGCCACTTTCAAAAGTTTCGTTATTCACTTTCGACCACGTCGACATGCTCCAGCAAATTTTTTCATCATTCTCTTCAGTAGATTCAAGCCTAAGATTGTCGGCACTGATACGAATAGCGACGACGGTGCCAGTATGGCCATAGAGTACAGCCTTCTCCATGCCAGCTGCCGTGTCCCACACCCTCACAGTCTTGTCCCACGACCCAGAAACAGTCCATTGGCCATCAGGGCTGACTGCGACAGCTGAGATCTGATCAGTATGGCCTTCAAGCACAAGCTGCAGCATTCCTGTTGTTGCGTCCCACATCCTCACAGTCTTGTCGACTGAGCCAGACATAACCCATTGGCCATCGAAGCTCACTGTAACTGCTGTGACACCAAGAGTATGGCCCACCAGCACAGACTGCTGCTTGCCTGTCATCGCGTCCCACACCCTCACAGTCTTGTCATCTGACCCAGACACAATCCATTGGCCATCAGGGCTGACTGCGACTGCTGAGACCCGATCAGTATGGCCCTTGAGCATAGACAGATGCATGCCTATCGTTGTATCCCACACTCCCACAGTCTTATCAACCGACCCAGACACAACCCATCGGCCATCGCGGCTGACTGCAACTGCTGTGACCTGACCAGAATGGCCCTTTAGCACGGACTGTTGCACGCGTGTCACTGTATCCCACACCCTCACAGTTTTGTCATCCGACCCAGACACAATCCGCCGGCAATCGGGGCTGACTGCAACTGCTGTGACTCCAAGAGTATGGCCGTCCAGCACGGACCATTCCATGCCATTCTTTGCGTACCACACCCTTACAGAATGATCTGTCGAACCAGACACAATCCATTGGCCATTGGAGCTGACTGCAACTGCTTTGACTTCATGAGTATGACCGCTGAGCACAGACTGCTGCTTGCCTGTTGCTGCATCCCACACCCTTACAGTCTTGTCCCTCGACCCAGACACAATCCATTTGCCATCAGGGCTGACTGCAACTGCTGTGACTTGACCAGAATGACCCTCCAGCACTGACTGCTGCACGCCTGTTGCTGCATCCCACACCCTCACAGTCTCGTCCCAAGACCCAGACACAATCCATTTGCCATCAGGGCTGACAGCAACTGCAGAGACCCGATCAGTATGGCCCTCAAGCACAGACTGCTGCATGCCTTTCACCACGTCCCACACTCTCACAGTCTTGTCATCTGAACCAAAAACAATTTTTTGGCCATTCGGACCGACCGCAATTGCTGTGACTTTACCAGAATGGGCCTTGATCATGGACTGCTGCACACCTGTCACCATGTCCCACACCCTTACAGTTTTGTCCCTCGACCCAGACACAATCCATTTGCCATCAGGGCTGACTGCAATTGCTGAGACCCGATCAGTATGGCCCTCGAGCACGGTTTGCTGCATGCCTGTCACTGCGTCCCACACCCTGACAGTCTTGTCATCTGACCCAGACACAATCCATTTGCCATCAGGGCTGACTGCAACTGCTGTGACACCATCACCGTAGCCCTCCAAGATGTTGAGATCAGCTGGCCACTGCTGCTCTCTCGGAAAAATCAAGGCTGGGGCTGGAATCTCTTTTGGCAAACGAGACAAGTAACGCACGTGAAGGGCTGTCTGTTCCGGTGCGAATGGAATGCCGGTTGCATAAACTTGCAGGGCAGACGCGCTGATAGGAATGATGAATCGCTGAATAAGACGTTGTGTGTCCAGGAGAAGCTCCAATATTAAATCAGAGTCTATCATCTGATGGGGATAGAGCTGCGCAAGAATGGTCACGACGATGATTGCCTGTGATAGTTTGGACAGAAGACTTAGTGCCTCAATCCAGTAATGCAATTTTTCCTTCACAAAAATTGCGACCTGAGCTGCAAGCGTCGGGTGCAGACCTCGCTGTGGTACCGAAGCAGTAGAATTTTCGCAGTGCTGGTGAAAGTGAAGAACAGCATAGCGCAAGTGCTCAGCAACTTTAGAACGAACAATGGTCTTGAAATCCATAATGTCTGCGTGCAGCTTGTCAATGGGAAGATCTGAAGGACAAATTAGACGTCATGATGGCATTGTATTAGTTTCTACCTGAGATGTTGAAATGAAGACCTTCCATAGCATTAAAGCACAGCGCCGCTAATTCTCTGTGCTGCTCCGTAATTTTGACACCAAACCTAGGATCCCTGCAGCGCGCCGGGTCTACCAAATAGTCCTTGACGGATTTGTGCGCCACAGCAACGCAACTTGTCCTCGTATCAACAACTAGAACGGCCTCTAGTCTGCGGACTTGTCTTTTCACTACATCAACATCGGTTCGAAGAAGGCCCGAAATGCCGTAAACAGTGAGTGGCTCCATAGCACAGACAATTGCCCCAAGGACGCGGAACAAAGGCGAAGTCCTGCCGGTTTCGCCGAATACGCGCGAAAATGTCCTCGTGTACAGTCGATCAATGTCGCCGGCATCCCGCCCAGATGAAGGTAGTTCTTTGATCAAATCAAATGGCACACTTTTTTTCCCATCAGCCATTGCGCATTTTTCGATTTCGTTGCACGCCAAAACGAGCCAAATAAAAGTTCCCCCAGACTTTTCGACCAGAAGCTCTGGCCCTTCAATCATAGCGTCCTCCTCAGCATTCATTTGCTGAAGTTTAAACTTGGCAAAGATAAGGGCATCCGCCCGGTTGTCCTGGTCGTTAGGATTTAGCTTTCGGGTTGCAAGTTGATCAAATGCCGCCACAATGTCAGTCTCCCTTCTAGAGGTGATAAAAAATTTGACCTTGGTTGGTAGCTTTTTACAATGGATTGAGAAAACACTAAGAATTTCGTGGCGGCTGTTCATGTTTTCGCACTCGTCAAGGGCGTCGACACACAAGACAACAGGATTCTGGTCGGAATCGCCGTCCTTGAAAATCTTTTCCAGTGGTGTGAGGATAAGTGAATCGAAGAGCTGTGAGATCGGGTCCTGATCAACATTCAACTTCGTTCCGAGAGCTTCAACTATTTCTCGTGCAAACGCGTTCGACCACATGCAAAGAGAAAATGCTAGGGTCTTTATCAAATTACGTGCGCTGTTTCGCCCTGTGTCATCGTGGCGACAGAAGAATGTCCCACCAAGCAGATTTCGTCTCTTGAGCTCCTCCGCCACGACAGCGGCCATCACGGATTTCCCAACACCGCCCTCCAGCCATAAAACGCGGTCCTCTTCCATGGACGAGGTGTGGCTTGACAAGTCTAAAAATTCGAGAGTTGGTTGAAGGAGCCATTCCCTGGTTCCCTTCAGGAAATTATTCATGAGAAGTCTCTGTTGCTCCATCATCTCGTGGTCAAGCGGCTGAAGCCAAGTTTTGAGGAGCTCAATCTTGTCTGTGTCAAGGACTGGAGCTTGAGTGGGCGACCGCTTTGGTTCGTTTTTGCGTTTGCTCAGCAGATATCGTGCTTCAGTAACGACACTATCAAGGAAAGCCAGTTTAAGATTTGATAACGGAAGCGCCATTTACAAACCTGTCCAAGTCAATGTCGGGATCGGTATGAATACCCTGAATATTCATTATTTCCTCGACAACTGATCGAATAGGCTGCTTATGTGGGCTGAGCTTATGGCAATGTATCACATCTGGAAACTCGTCGGTCGGAGGAACATATTCTTTTTTCCAAAATAATAGCTTTGTCGTCTTTATGAACACAGGAAGTATATCCAATTTTTTCTCTTCACGAAGTTTTAGAGCGATCTCCCACTATAAGGGCACCACGGTTATTCAAATATATGTGCTAGACCGAAAGAGAAAGCGTACCTCAAGAATCACGTTATCTGCCTTTTGATCTGCACTTTTGGCATTTATCATACCAGATTCAGAACATAGTAGCAAAACCAAGTCGCATTGGCTTAATCCAGTAAGGAATCCATTATGCCACTCTTCACCAAAATTCAGACATTTCGTGTCCAAGAAAACATGCCTATCCCCATCTTCAAGCTCCTTAGACAGTTTCTCCGCCACTCGACTATCAAAAGCTTTACGATAGCTGGACACGTTACTTGAGCTGCACTAGTTGAGACAAAGTTATGTTATACCTCACGAAAATATTATGAGTTGATTTCTTTTTTTTGCATATCCAATTTTGAAATAGGCACTCTTGCCAACTTGTGTGCGGTCCTTTAATGAAGAACGGTGAGAGATGCATTCGAATGCCAAGTTTAACCTATTATATCTTTGCTGGGTTCATATTCGAAGATTTGGTTGGTCTGATAAGATTTCATATTAGGCAAATAGTGCGTTAAAGTCTCTACCTGTTTGAAGATGACACGAATGCGGGGCGGGAAAGAAAGAACGTCACGCATTACTGCATTATTAAGTTCACATTCCGCGACATCTTCCAGAGGGTCCTTGTAGGTCATTGTTGCGATGTAGCTTTCATGGTATCCAATTTCTTTGGCCACAATCGTTTTAAAACTTTTGAAATTGATGCCGTAATGGGCTTCTACTTTTAGGTATCTCCATTCGTTTGTCTTCGGATCCATGAACACGATAGGCCTTGAAAAAACAAAGGCGGGTGGATGTCAGTGGGTGGTTGCAGGAGATCATGAAATAATAGTCCAGACACACATGCATCCATTACGAATATATATCATGTGTGTCCGGACGAGATCGGCAGCGGAGCATTAAGTAATAGGATGATACGAACACGATGGCTATTTTAGGCGCTGTGGCCGAGAACATGGCGGGTGGGTGGTCTTCTTAAGCCCGCCAAGACGTCAAATTGCTAGCGAAGGATGCAAGCGGCCTCACACAGCACGCCTGCGATGATCTACAGTGTAACGCGGTGCGGGCGATAGCCGGCGAGGAATCCGGGCTGCTAGGAAGAAGCAGAAAGAACGGGTCCTGACTTGTGGGAAGGGGAGGGGAGGCGGGGAAGGGCGGAGGGGCAGCCGGTTGCTTGGTTGATGTGGTGGCGCAGACAGTTTCGACAAGACCAAAGGTTCAAGTTAGAAATGTTGGCAGTTTAGAGGAATGCAAGTAAATTAGTGGCTATCTGCTTATATTTTGTTTAAAGTAAAATCAGTGCACCCTATTCCCACAAAGTATGATTGACAATACAAAGAAATCCTTACACTGTTTGTTTGAAATCTATTCGCTTCATCTCAGTTCGCAGTTGTGTGCGGCCACATCTGGATTGCCTATGTCATGCGTATATGAAGTGAAGAAAGAACCCCCGCCACCGTCCACTTGGTAGCCTTTTTCGGCCGCTTTTTTTTACTATAATACTGGTAAAATAGTTCAACATCTCACCTGATTTTAGGAGAGGGACAAAAATCTCTCGTACCATATTGATGTGTGGCCAGTTACCACATGAAACTTCATTAGACATGAACAATCCTTGAGCACCTGAGCGCAGTAGCAGCTTGGTACACCATTGGCCGACGTGCTTGGCCTGTGACTACGGACCTCTAATATTGCGCAAACAGGAGGGTTGGTCACTATCTCAATTGATCCATTGATCCTCCAACCAAATCTACGGATTTAAGACTTGGAAGAAACAAAAAATCAGCGAATTGACTGCAGTCTCTGTAACGTCCTTTTTGACGAATTTCGTCCAGAAAAACATGTCACCCAATAACGACAGCGTGTGATACATCTCACAATCGTAGGTGATTGCGTTATTGACATGATAACAATTTACCATGTTAGGTACATTTCTTACGCCTGCCAACTTAGCAACGCCGATGTGGAACAGCAGCAGTGCATGTAATGGTGTGGCAGAATGATCAGCGAATATGAAGGTGGTCGCAGCGTGAGGATGATGGTGATTCGGTGATGATGGAGTTAGCTCTTTTACAGAGAAAGAGAGAAAGACTCTGTTGCACCTTCCCAGCCCTGTTGTCCGACATGTCGATGATCGCGCGGGGGGAGAATACTGTAGGCCTGGTCTACGACCACCTTGCACTTTTAAAACGGTATCGGTCTCTTGACGCGGTTGGCCGCGTACGCCTCGTCAAGCAATTCAACAAGGCCTCTGAGGTCTCTGTGCAATATAGGCGCATGGCGTGACACAATTGCTGTGCCATTACTTCCTTCGCTCACACATACACACACACACACACACACGCTCTCTCTCTCTCTCTTTTCTTTCTTTCGTACCCTTCCATACCCGAGCCCATACCTCCTCAAGACACGCACATACCACACGAGACACAAGCGACTCCGCATAACTTGCCTTCGCCACCATGCCTGGTGCCGCCGCCACCGCCACCGCACCCGCCGTCGTCTCCGCCGAGCTGGTGGCGCCGCCGCGCCGGCACGTTCTGTCGCCGCCGCCGCGTCGCCGCCGCGCCTCGTCGCCTTTGTGGCGACTAGCACCGCACCTGCCACCGCACCCTCCACCTCCACCGCCGCCACAGTCGCTGCAGCACACATCCGCGAGCGCCACCACGCCACCCGCATCCTACTCCTCCCCATATCCTCTACCCCTCTCCCTTCCCCTTTCGTCCTGGTCGTCGTCGCCGCCATCTCCAACCCAGACATCGTCGTCGTCGTCGTCGCCGACCGCCTACTACTTCCCTTCGACGCGTTCAGTGTCGCCGCCGCCGCCCAGGCGCGGGCCAACGTCGTCGGAAGATGGCCTACTATCGGGCCCACGTCGGGACTCTGGGCACGCCGTCGGGGTGGTGGTTGGCTGGGACGCCGGGGCCAGCGTCGCGCACAAGCAGAAGCGTGGGCTGTCTCTACCTGCGCCAGTCGCACGGGACCGGCTGCCGCAGTATCCACCGGCGCTTCCGTCGCTGCAGACCCTGCACACTACGCTGGACGGACGGAGCAACATCTACGACGCTCAGATCCTTGCGGCTGCCCGGGAGCCGCCAAAAGCACCGGCGCGCGGCTCATCGTCACGTGTAAAGTCGGTCGGGATGGCCGCGGCCTCGGTCACTGCCGCTGCAGTTGCCAAACGTTCAGCCTTTGCAGCCACAGTCGCCGTCGACGTCGCCGCTGGCATGGCTGCCGAAGGGAGCGAGACGGAGGCCATTAAACAACGAAGCCGGACAGTGGAAGCGGGCGGTGGAGCTACGTTAAGTGCGACAAGTGAGGCGGTGGAATTGGCAAGCTATAAGGCGGGTCCACGGACGGCGGAAGTGCCAGCCAGTCATGATCAGCGTGCCTCTGCTTCAGGGCCGCCAGGCGCTATGTTTACTGATGCGGCGGACGAAATTGGAAACACTTTTGAAGAAGATTACGTCGGGCCGTCGCAGTCTTTGGTGGAAGTGATGGTGGGGCGCGCGACACGCGAGTCGGTGGACTCTGTGTCGATGCACTTAGTGCGTCAGGCCGAGCAACACGCGGCCGAGTTGGACGCTGAGCGCCAGAAGCATGCGGCTGAGGTGACCGAGCTAATGGCACGGCTGGCACAAGCGGAGGCCGCCGCAGCAGAGGACCGAGCGGCGCGAGCTGCGGCAGCTGCCGTGGCTGCGGCACGCGAGACAGGACTGCGGGCGGCGGCAAACGAGGCAGTTGAGGTGGCGACGCGGGCAGAAGAGCGGGCGCGCGGGCTTGCCGGAGAGGTAAAGCGACTGGACGGTGCACGTGCGGCAGCCGAGGCTGAGGCTGAGCGGCTTGCGAGCGAGCGGGCCGAGCTTGCAGCTGAGTCCCGGCGGCAGGCGTCGACGAATGACCAGTTAATGACCGAGGTCGATCGGTTGGAGGCCGAGGCTGCTGATCTCGCGGCGGCAGAGCGAGACTATGTAGCGGCGCTGGGTCGGCCGGATTCTGCGTTGCTGGTCGCGGAGGCCGCGCGTGCCGAGCTCCGAGAGCTGGTCGACGAGCTGCAGGAGGAGCTGGAGGAGGCGCGGCAGACGGCTGCAGAGGCGGTGGCGGCGGTGCGCGAGGCCGAGGCGGCGGGCGAGCGGGCGGCGGCTGCCACAGCGGCGACGGAGCGGATGCAGGCGACGGTGGTCGAGCTAAAGGGGGCACGGAACGAGCTGCTGGAGGCGCTGGACGACGAGTGCGTGCGGGCCAGGGCACTGGAAACCGAGCTGTCGCGAGTGCGCCGCGAGTACCAGAAGGTGCGACATGTGCTGAAGTTTTCCTTTTCCCCCCTCCCCTTATTCCACCAATACCTTCTAGCATAAGAAAAGAGCAGGGTTGGACTCGTGAAAAATAAAAACGCGGAGGAGATTAACACAACAGTCATTCTCTATTCTCTCCGCCCCTTGCCCTTTTGTGCTTCAATCTCCCGCGTCCCAACGTCTCCACACAGGTGCTCCGCGCCTCCGAAGACTGGGCGTCTGAGCGCACGCGCTACGAGTCGGCGTTGTCGACGCACCGCGACGAGATTGCGGACCTGCAGGCGCGGTTGCAGGCGGCGACGTTGGACTGCCTGGCGCTTGGCGGTGCAGCCGAGGACGAACCGGCGTCGACGCGCAAGCTGCGAGCGGAGTTTCGTGAGATGCTGGCGGTGAGTTGTCCCTTTCCTGAAAGAAGGAGGAGGCGAGGGGTGGAGGGGTGGACACTTCAGATCATCTGTTATTCTGTCCCTCCGCTTCCCCTACGCTTCTCCTCCGGTTGTACAACCTCAGGGCACCACCGCTTAGTCCTTCTGTAGCCCCTTATGCCTACCACTTTTTTCCTCGACTATACTTCTCGTTCTTAAGACAGCTGACACCCTCTCCATGTTCTTTCTCCGCTACCCCCTCTCTCCACCATAATTCCCACCTCCTCCTCTTGTTGGCCACTCGCACCATCCCCCCCTTTTCCCCAAATTCAATCCGTGCGCGACACACACCGATACCACCCCATTTCCCTCGCAGGAGCTGCAGAAAGAGCATACGGCGCAGCTGATGCGCGCGGCGGCAGCTCAGGCTCGGACCGAGGGCGAGCTACGGCGGGTGCAGCGCGAGCAAGAGCGGCGGCTAGAGGCGTTGCGTGACGTCGGAACGCAGGCGTCGCTGCGGCCGGCGCTCGACGGCGGCGTCAGTGGAGGCGGCGGCGGCGGCTATAGCGCCGATGGTGGACTGACGAGCTTTCCATTCGGCCCCTGAGGCGGCCAAACAGTGTGCTGTAGAAGAGGGACGAGGTAGTGAGATATATTGCGCGGTAGTGAGATACATTGCTTTACCCACCAGGCTGAGGCGGTTTCTCCCCGTTGTTCTTTATCGCTTGTTATCGTGAGAGATATTTGTGGGGGGCGCATGAGTCGGTCCAACGTGGGGCAAACCATTTCTGGGTGAGAGCACGGCACGAGCGACGACACGAGCAACGTGTTCATCGCCACCGCCGTCACCGCCATGGTCGCCACACCCATCGTCTCGCTCAGACTCCTCTCCGTCGATACCGATGAGGACACCATCGCCGCTGCCGCCGCCGCCGCCAGCTCACCCATCCCCGTTACCGCGCAACGAAGCGTATCTCCCTCGTCCTCGCCGCTCTTGCGCTCGATCACCGCCGTCACCCTTACCCCAGGCCGTGCGCAATCTCCTCTCCCACCGGCGCCAGAGCCACCGGCCTTCCGGCTCGAGTTTCCGCTCAAGGATGGCGGCGGAGTCTCTGGCGCCGTCGCCGTGGTGGTGTCCAGACCGCTGAAGGACCCGCGGGTAATGATCGAGGTATGCATCGTGCTGGTCTGGTCTCCGATCGCTTTATCATCAGTGCCTAACGCTTTTCTCATTATTCACCCTCCAACTCCGCTGATACCTTAAACGACTCCCAGTTTCGTGGCGAGGCCGGTATGGGTGGCTGGTTTAATGCGGGCGCTTCAGTTTCTTACCGCCTCCGACCCTATCCCCTATCCCACACTCCGACAGTGACGCAGAGCCCCTCGACGCACGAGATCTCCGCACCAAAGCAGATCATTCGATCCACGCTCTATGCCAATGCACAAGAACTCACCCTTGCATCCAACGTCAACAAGCCCGTCTCGATCCCGTTTCTTCTCGAGCTCCCCGCGGATATTGGTGCTCTCCCCCCGACCCTTGGCGACGCCTCCGCCGTCACCTCCAACCAAGGTGCATCATCGACAAAGCCGCACGCCAGCAGCCCGCCACTTCGGCCCACCCAGCCACCCCGGATCTTGGAGTACGGCGGCGTCGTCCGCTACTTTGTCCGCGCGACCGTGAGCTGGTCGGACGTGCTTTCCACAAAGTCTAGCAAGGCCGAGGCGCCCGTGGTTGTCTGCGGCTCGTCGCCGCAAATGCTGAAGTACGCAGCTCTCACCTGGCCCCCCCCCCCAGCCAATCCCGTACTAACAATGGCAATGCCCATCATCATCATCATCATCATCATCATATCCGCTCTAGGCTACTACAAAACCCCATTCCGATCATGAAACAGGAGCCATTCAGCAACACTCGTGCGAGCTACACCTTTTTGGTGTCTCGCCCCACCGTCCGGATCGGTGATCCTGTCATCGCAGAGATAAACGTCCTTGGCATCCCAGCCGGATGCTCAATCAGCTTCATGGACGTGTCGATTCTCACTCGCATCACAGTTGAGTTCATTGTGACCTTTTCTTTCCTGTGTTTTTAATTATTTTTTTTTTCGCTCTTGTTTTCCAGTATCGCTCGTCGTCGATGGTTGAATCCGTCGATTTGCCCGAACCTGCAGCAAGAGTCTCGGACACGAGCTGGGATCAACCCTTGTCGATTTCCTCGGCCACAACAGCTTGGCAGAGGGTTTTCACTCTTTTTACAAACTCTCAAAAGTGCATTCCTACAGTCGAGTCTGCCTTAATCTCTGTCGCCCACAGCTTGCATTTGGAAATCGGGCTCGTTGGCGGCTTGGCTTCCGTGACCATAGCCGATCTCCCAATCAACCTCGTGTCGACGACCAAGAAATCGATCGAAACCGCCGACTCTGGTTCTCAGACTATAAAGCGGAATTCGACGAGCGAGCGCCGGTTGAGCAGCCAGCCCGAGGTCGTCTCTGAACACGAGCGGCTGGTGCCTGTCATGACTGTCTGGTCCGGGTACACGCCATCCGTGGTGGATGAGATAGCCTTAAACCTCGGCGACAAGGCCGTGCTGAACATATTGTACGATGACGGCTGGGCCCACGGCACAAACCTCACGAGCGGCGAGTCTGGTATGCTGCCGATCGCCGTCCTCGTCCAGGACAACTCGGTGGCGCCGATCCCGCTCCGGGAAGTTCAGCGCATTCAGCACGGCCGGTCTATGGTTTCTCAAGCGCCTGAGACCCAAGGCGGAACGTCTCCCGTCCCTGCAGTGTCGCCACTGGTGCTGTCGTCCAGCCTTCCGGAGCCGTCCCGACTCTTCCCAGGCGACGTCAGCGGCGGAGAGTCTCGGAATACCTCCCGGCGCACTTCCGGCACCGACGTGACGAATCCGCCGGAGCGGAAGGATTCGCTGGCGTCATTTCAACTCCCGCCACCTGCGTCGCCGGCCTTGGCAGTGTCCCCTGCTCTTTCACCACGTCTATGGCCAACCGACGCGCCGCAAGATCACGAGCAACCTCCCGCAGACATTCCCGAGCGGCAATCCACGGCGGTTGACCTTGGAGTGTCGGCGATACCGCTCAATAACCGGTCGCGAGGCATTTCGTTTGCCTCGGCGGCCTCGACTGCCACATCCGCATATTCGACAGCGGCGGCGACAGCCGACAGGGCGTCGACAAAGCGGACGGCGGCGTCGAGCGACGGGTTCGTCTCGATCCCGTACGCTCCGCTGGAGACGGCCGCCGCCATCATGACCCTTCGCAAGGACGAGATCCTGCCGCGGCTGGACTTTGACCTCGCCGCCGGAGCCGCCGATCGGCTCATCAGGCCTGCCGAGTCGGCACCTCCCGCCGCGGCGACGGAGGACGGCGGTGCGAATGCCGAATCGCTCGATTTCGCCGACTTTTTGGACTTTTGGACCGAGAGCACAGGGCCGGCGGCGGCGGCGGCGGCGGCGGCGGTGGCGGCTACGGCGGGGCCGTCGGGGCTTCGGGCCGGCGACGAGGCTGGCGGCTCAACGTCCGGCAGCTCTTCCCGCGAACCCGGTCGGCCCCCCGCGTTTGCCCAGAAGCAGCCTTCGCAGCGCACGTCGTCACCTGCGCCGTCGCTGGACCCGGGGTCTCGCAGCATCCGGCGGCTGTTCGCGGCAGCGCCAGGCGGCAGCGACCGGCGGTCAGCGGCGGCGGCGGCGGCGGCGTCGACTTCGGATATTGATCCGGACGGCGCGATGGCAGTGCCGCCGGCGCCGCCCTCGTCGGTGGCGGACGGCGTGCACGAAGCAGACGACACGATCCCGGCTCGCCACAGCTCCGCGGCGCTGCTGGTGTCGCTGTGGCGCAAGCAGGTGCTGGCATCGTACGCGTCGGCCGCGGCCGAGTGGGACAACAACGCGGCGGCTGCACGGCCAGCAGCGAGCGCCGCTGGCGGCGGCGCCGGAGCGCAGGGGCGGCGCGACGCAGACATCGGCACGCCCGACAGCGCTCCGGCGGCACCGGCTGCGCCGCCGCCGTCGGCGGCGGTCGGGGCGCCGCTGGAGGTGGCCGCGGCGGCGGGCGGTCCGGCGTGGCCGGCGGCGGCGCGGGGCATGGACCGGCTGCTGCAGCTGCGGGCGCTGGACGAGCTGCTGCTGAGCGGGCGGGTGAACGGGCGCGAGTACGTGGACGCGCGCGACACGGTGCTGGCGCTGCTGCGGGACGAGACGCTGCGGCACCGGTGGCCGGTGGACGACTGATTTGGCTGACTGACTGACTTGGCTGACAGGCGGCCGATGGCGGCGTGGCGAGCGGAGGCTGGGGCGTACACTTGTTTTTGGTGTCAGGGGGGAGTGGGT
>JADGKE010009679.1:0-18938 GCA_026954515.1 Cladochytrium tenue
GGGTAAGAGGGGGAGGTGGTGGAGTCGATGTGCCGAGTGATGTAGGGGGGCGTATGAACGAGCGAGGAAGTGGGTGGGGAAGAAGTTGGAGGGTGTGTACAAGCCAAGCAGTCCCAGTCAGGTGACAAGGTAGGGATGATGAGCCTGGCGACTGGAGTGAAAGAGAGATAGAGAGAGAGAGAGAGAGAGAGAGAAAGAAAGAAAGAGACTGAGACTGAGAGACTGAGAGACTGAGAGACAGATTGAGAGTATGTGTATGTGTCAGTAATTTACATGCTGTCGCACAAACAGCCGTCGGGAATCTTCTCTCCCTTCATTAGCGGATCCGGTGGGCATTGACTTAAGTGGCAGCTGGGATGAGGTGGGGTGGGTGTTGGATGTACGCGCATACTGGTACTAACAGGGCATACGGGCAATTGAGAGATGGGCGGATGGACAAGGAGTGCGGGTTGGAAATGGAGGGCTGGTAGAAAGCCAACAAATATGGGTCAAGTCACCATCTCCAAAGAAAGACGGCCAAGCCGATCGACGCAGTAGGAAATATGAGAAAAATGACGAAAAGGAACATGGAAAGACAAGAAGTAGTGAGATCGAGAACGGAGTGCAGGCACGGTGTGCGAGCATGGGAAGGCAGAGGAAAAGGGGGGCTTGGGTTCGAGAGTGGAACCATCAGGAGCACCGAGCCGGCGGCACGACCCTGCGCTGGTCCTTTGCCAGCGCGAAAGGGTCACTGCGGATCTCGGGCGACTCGAACGCGGCACGCACTGCCCACCTGCCGGCGGCGGCCTCGGCAAAGTCTAGGATCACGGTACGGAGGTCTTGCAGGGCCGGCATGGCGGCGCCGTCGCGCAGCCAGTCGACGGTCAGCCGCTCGCCCGATAGCGCGCCTCCGGGGCGGAGGTCAGCCAGGGCCAGCAGGTCGACGGTGACGGCGACAGTCGGAGGGGCGGCAGGGACTGCCGGGCCGGGGGCGCAGTCAGCGCGCACACCGTCGATCAGCGAGACGCGCCGGAGGAGCTGCAGGAACAGGCCCTCCTGGCAGACGTGGCAGAAAGTCGTCTGCGACATGTTGCGCATCAGGCAGGCTGAGAAGGTGGGTGGGCATAAAGGGGACGAGGGGTGACGTATGGCATAGAGAAGGCGAGGGGTGATCGGTGAGAAGAACACCAGGACGACAATTCGAAAGCAATGGAGGAGAAATGGAAGAAAGGCGGGCGGGTTGGGTGGCGATCAACTCGCAACGTCGTACCTTCATGTGTAGGGCGGAGCGATTTCCTGCCGTTGAGCGCGAACGTCGGGAAAGCGCCGTAGTGGCCGTTGTCGCTGTGGTAGTGCGGCTCTGCACGGTACTCGTGCAGTGTGACGCTGCACAGCTGGCGGATCGGATGGCTAGCTTCTGGTGGTAGGGTCTGCCGGAACTCGAGCGTGTGCAGGCCGGCAGCCAATCTGGTCGGGAACTCGTACTGGGAGCAGGTAAGCGCGAGGTGCGGGAAGCCTCAAGAGGGGGGGGGGGATGAGAGGTGGTTTAAGAGGGCGGACAAAGCAGGGTGGGCGAACCTCGTAGAATGACCTATCAACAATGCCACTGGTATTCCACGGGAGCAGCTCGCCGTCAAGTGAGACCTCCATTGATCCAGGGAGCTCGACGCCGGAAGCCGAGAACTTCAAATCCCACCTGTGGCGCACGTGTGGTGTGGTGATGAAGAGAGGAGTGGTGGGTGGCAGGGTATGTGAGAACAAGAACGCGAGCGGTTCCGATGAAAGTGCTTCTAGTTAGTTTGCTTTGCCTGGTTCGTTTCTTTCCGTTTAAGAAACAATTCCGTCGCTGACCTGTCGAATCTGCAAATGAATTGGTGGTATGTATATTAGCTAAGCTACCAGTAGTCAATTTCGGTATAAAGTAGTTTCAATTTACTGACGTCCCGTCGCTTGTAAAGTTGATTATGTAAGGGCCTTTCGCCAGGTCATACCAGCTGTAGTCCTGCACTCTTAGCGCGTTCTCTTCCTGCCATCCGTAAAAAAATGCCAGCGTTAGTCCCGAAAGAAACGCTTCAATTGGAGTGGTCAAGCACCACAAATGGACTCCTACTCACTTCCTTCAGACTCTCAGGGTCAGTTAACCAGTGTTTCCATGGAATGGATTCGAGAGAGTGCGCCGCATTGCAACCAGAGTAAACATAGCCACCGTCATACTCCTCGCCTATGGATGAAATTGAGCGGGTAGCTCGCATTGCTTGCAATGAATTCCTCACCGACAGACACCAGGTTACTGCAATCGAATGCAAATGAGCAGAAGGTAAGTTCATTAGGGCAGAAAGTGTGCCAAAGTTAAGAGGGGCGGGGCATACATATCAAACAATAAGGGGGTATGGGCATGGGCATATAAAACTCAACTGCCCGAGCTCGTGGCGGAGAACAATCGTCCCTGACGTCTCGGACCTAGTGGAGATGGTGAACTCGCCACCGAGCCCGCCGTAAAAATCGTCGTTGCCGATGAGGCTGGGAAAGTCACATGCAAACGGGCCAGTCTGCAGGCAGGCCAGGCGGGCCGCGAACGGCTTGGCGCTGGTGACAAGGATATCAGTCTTCCCCTTTCGACCTGACGAATGCAAGCATACCAGTACACGCCCCGCAGCTCGGTGCCGTCGCGGTACAGTCCAAAGGCCGTGTTTTTCGGTCGGCCGCCGACGCCGATGCCGGATTCTTTGCTGGGCTTGAAGACGGCCCAGATGTTGAACAGCGGGGTGAATGACCGGAATGTCGGGCCGGTCCACATGTCCTCGGTGAGGCGCTTGATGTCGGCCACAAACTTGTCGCGCTCGTCGGCGGTGTAGCCATCGCCCATGAAGACGACGTCGACGCGGTTCTTTGGCGGACCGTTCTCGACTATCTTGATCTGAGAAGGGGCAAAAGCCGCATCAGACTGAAACTTTTTACATCAAACGCACACGCGCATGCATACCACTTCGGTGCCATCATAGTCCATTGGAACCTGCTCTGCCTGAAACACGGCAAATCCACCCACGCACTCTTCCCTCGCGCGCGCAAGTGCGGCCACCCTCGACACGCCCACGATGTCGACGATCTCCTCGTCACCGTCGAGGTTGTTGGCGGCAGCGGCTGACCCGCGTGGCGGCGGGCCGTGTGCGGAGGAGCGGCGTGCGGGGCGAACAGTAACGGTGGCATCGGGGAAGGGCGGGCGCTGCAGTAACTTGTCTTGCTGGGCGGGGCCTTCCCACAGCAGCAGACACTCACCCGAGCCTGGGTCGCGGAGCAGGTGCGCGGCGTGCTGCGGTGGGTGGTCGCCGCCATGCTCGTCAGCAGCAGCGTAAGTGGGAGCAGCAAGTGGAGGTAGCAGCGACAATGGGTCCGGGAGGATGGGTGCCTGCGGAGCCTTCTCGCCAGACGCGGCTGTGACAACGGCGGCCGTAGCGGCGGCGAACAGGCCCACGGTAATGGTGGCAAGGGGCACGGCACGCATGGCACTTGTCAAGTTAGGAGATGCTTACATGACAAGGCCGGCTATGGCTTCTTGAAGACACCCTCTTCGCTGTGTCTGTCTCGCCGTCCTGGGTGTTTCAGAAGTTGCCTCGCCAGTCTACCTGCCTACCAACAAAGTTTTCGATGGTCATTCAGTCTCCATCGGTCTTCTGCCCTTACTGCTGCCCCTGCTTCGGAAGGCCTCAGCCTCCCTCCCACACAGCCACAACACAGTTCATAATCGCTGTCCCTCCCACATCACACATCACACCGCAGTCATGCCGACACCTTCGTCCTCGTCCTCACCGTCTTTGCGCCGCCGCGCCCACCGTGGCGCTCGTGTCGCCGCCACCGCCCTCCCTTCCTCGCGCGCGTCCCTTGGCACTTTGATTGCCGCCGCTTTTGCTGCCGCCCTGGCTCTTCTCCCTACCCCTGCTCTGGCTTGGATGACATGCCAGGTGAGGCGGACGCTACTTGAAGTGTGTTTTGGGGATGAGCTCCTGCCTCGATGGCCTTTTGATAAATAGCTGACGGCCTCAATTAAATCCTCGTTTGCAAACTGTCTAGTGCTGGTGTGACTCAACGTACATCGGAACCCTCCCGACGAGCTATTCATCCTGCAGTGCATACAACTGCCGCTCAGCCTACTACTACTGGAGTTGCAGTTACTTCTATTCTCGAACCTACGACAACGCCATCATCGGAAGTAAGTGTGCACCCTTAGCACCCTCGCATAATTCCCATAGCTGCTCACTGATGTACTTATGTCCTGTTGTAGGCATTGTCGGCGGTGTCATTCTCATTTTCATCATCATCGCCTTGATCGTCGGATGCCGTAGGCGTCGGGCCGCGACGACAACTGTCACCACCTACACGGTCGCACCTTCCAGCTACCCTGCAGGCCAGGGCTACGTTTACGCACAGCCGGGCTACGGCCAGCAGCAAGCCTATGCACCCACCGCTTATGGTACCGGTCAAGCTAGTTCTGGCGGATATGCGCCGCCGAAGTACTGACCCAGCCGTTCAGCTTTTTTTTCTTCCCTTCTGAGTTTCCCCCTCGTGGTCCCAGCCCTTCACAATTTCCTTCGAACTTTCACTTCTCCTCCCTTTCCCACACATCTCACCGCACTCACGACTGTCCAACTCTGCCCTGTGCGGAAATCTGCTGAGCATTTGTTCGATCCGTCCCTTCCAACACGCCGAATGACATAAAAATATAGTGCGGAATTCGGCAATCATCGTGTGTATTCAACTTCTTGCTCTCTGCTCGTTTCCTCTCCGCGACCTAAGAGGTTAGCTCTGGGCTGCACCACTACCCGACGCAGCCGCTTTTTCGCGCTCCCGCTCCACCAGTTTCTCAAAGGCTTTGCGGGGGTCCTCTGCAGCTGTGGCATTGATTTCGGCGTCCTCGTCGCAGCCGTCGTCGTCCGACTCGACATTTTCACTGTCTTTCGACTCGTCGCCAGCCATCGCCAGTTCTTTGTCGATTGCTGTCACTGGGTCATTTTCGTTGCCTTTGCCGGCCACTGAGGCCAACAACTCGATCTCGCGGCGCGTCTCCTCGTTCCAGGGCGGCAGCCAGAATGTCTTTTCGTTGGCGTGGTCAACAAAGTAGGTCGCAGGCAGGCGGGGTCGTCGGCGCGGAAGCCCATCTTTTCCGTCGCCGGCAACGCCACCGCCGGCCTCGCTTTCGTCCAGCTCCTCTTCCTCCAACTCCCTGTCCAGCTCAACGTCCGGCGTTGTCGCGACTTCCTCCCACCCGAACGGCAGCTCGCCCTCCGCAAGCTCATCTAGTCCGCGGCGTCGCAGCAGCGCCGTACGCGGGTCGACCCACGTTGTCGTCTTGCGCGCGTGGTCGACAAAATACCGGCGCCCATCACCTGTCTCCCCCGCCTCCCAGCCCGCCGGCAAAGCGCCTAGGATGCGCTCCGTCTCAATCGTGCGGTTGATTGAGCGGAAGGTCGCGGCGGGTGATGCTGGAGAGGGCGATACAGGTACGGGCGGCGACGAAAGCATTGTTGCAGTTGCTGCTGGAAGGTTTTTTGAGGAGGGGGGGGGGAGGAGGTTGCTAATGTTTCGACGGTAAGGCGCGGAGGGTTTGTCCACGCGCGACCCCTGACAACCCGCCAACCCCCATAGCGGCTGAAAGGTCGGACGCCTGGGAGTCCGGCATCTACCCGCCGCCCCTTGAGCGGAGTCCCACTCCTAGAGATGTCGCACCATCACCCTCCCCAAGCGACCCTCACAGCTATAAAACTAACCGGTTGGTTAGACCAGAAGATCACGCCCCGGCTCTTCGTCAATCACCCCCCTTGCAAAGGCCTGACCTCTCGGCTCATCCTGCGCAGCCTCAGACCTCTCTCGACGCCTCAACCAGCGCCTTTGCAATACCCCTCTTTTGCTCGTCCGGACAGCTGGTAGAACTCGCTTCCCTACCTGCTCCTGAGCAACTCTTCCCCCCCTCCTCCAGTTTCACTCCACACCGGCATCCATTCCTCTCAATAGCGATGGCTGTCGGAATCCGCCGTCAACGACGAAGTGCGCACCAAGCGCTGGCGACTCTCATGCTCGCCTCGCTGCTGGTGCTCGCGGTGGCGGCTCAAGCCACCCTAGCCGCCCCGCGCCCGCAGGCGTCTAAGTCTACCTCCAGCGACATTGGTGGGTCTACACTTCCCCCCTCATCGTCGGGCTCACTTTTTTTCCCAGGATCCTCCACAACCGACACCGGCGCGTCATCGACGTCGGTCGACGCGGCCTCCAGTTCGACTGACGCCGCGGCAGGCTCATCGACGTTCGTGGTCCCGGGCACGTCCTCGACTGCCGACGTCACGCCAGCGACCACGGAAGCCACGAACTCTTCGTCGTCGGCCGCCTCATTCAGCTCGCCAATCGTCGTCCCGGGGCCATCTAGCACGGCCGTGTCTTCAACGGACTCTGTCCCGGCGTCGTCGAGCGCGTCCGTTACTTTCTCCGACTCGGTGTCAGCCTCGGTCTCGGCTACATCCGACTCGACCTCAGTCACTTCGACCGTTGTCGTGCTGACGTCCACGAGCGCCACCTCCGCCACCGACTCTGTGTCTACCTCGGACGCGTCGTCGGCGGCAGAGTCGACGTCATCGGTCACAGAATCCGCCTCGCTTTCGACCGCCGAATCCTCGGCCTCTCAACAAGCCTCATCAAGCGCGACCGACTCGTCCTCGGCCGCGCCTTCCTCATCCTCCTCGTCCAGCTCGTCGGCTACTGAGTTTGCCTCCTCGAGTTCCTCGACCTCTATTGTGGAATCGTCGACATCCACCACCGTTGATTCGTCAACCTCCACGTCCGCGGATATGACATCCACTGTGGAGTCGTCGACCACCGTGGACGCGTCGAGCTCGACCGTGGACGCGTCGACCACCGTGGACGCGTCGACCACCGTGGACGCGACGAGCACCGTGGACTCGTCGACCACGGTGGAATCGTCTACCACGGTGGAATCATCTAGTGTTTCTGTTCTTTCGGTGCCGACCTCGTCGGCTATTGAGGTATTATCCGCTTCCTCTACCACGGAGGTTTTGACATCGACGGTGGCTTCGTCGAGTGTTTCTGCTCTTTCGGTGCCGACCTCGTCGACTAGTGAGGTGTCGTCCGCTTCCTTAGTCACGGAGGTCTTGACCTCGATCTCGATCTCGGCATCGAGTTCCACGTCCTCTGAGGTGGCGTCGTCTTCCGTGGTCTCAGTGCCCACCGCGTTGTCATCCTCGGAGGCCGTGTTGTCCTCCACTGAGGCCGTGACAGCGTCTCCTGCAGCGTCTACCTCGTTCGAAACATCCACCGCCGTTACCGAGGCCTTGACTTCATCCGCATCGCCGTCTTCGAGCCCCGTGGTAATTTCGGTCCCGGGTACCTCGTCGTCCTTGACTGAGGTGATCTCATCCGCCACTGACGTGACGACATCGACCGAGGTTTCGACTGTCTTTGTCAGCATCCCAGTCTCTAGCTCGACGGACTCTTCGGTCTCACCGGCGGCCACCGAATCCCCTTCTGCCAGCACATCAACGGATGCCTGGACGACCGTCCCTATTGCTACGTCATCGGGCACCGTCACTTCGCCGTCGGTTCTTGTTTCTGTGAGCGAGCTGACAGCGACGCTGAACACGGCCGTGATCAGCATTCCGACGTCTTCTTCTTCGACCACCTCTGAGCTGTCGTCGTCGTCTTCAGTATCTGCGACTGAGATTCTTACGCCAACGGTGATCAACGTCCCGACGACAACGTCGCCATCGCTGGTGCTCGGGTCTGCTGTTTCGACGGCACTGGTATTGTCCGCCTCGCCATCGTCTTCGACGTCGTCGGAAACTGATGTTGGGACGGAGGCTTCTTCGACTTTGTCGTCTGCGTCGCCCTCCATCTCAGCAACAGAGGTTATCATCCCTGTCGCCAGCTCTTCGACAGCGTCGTCCTCCCCACTCGTGCTCGGGTCGGCTGTGTCGAGGTCCGTTGCGTCGGCAGCAGAATCTGCCACAACGACGACTGGCTCGTTTGCCACGACGCTCACCTCGTCCTCGGCAACAGTAGCCAGCTCATCTTCATCGGCTGTCTCTGTCTCATTTGCCTCGTCCACGAGCTCCGAATGCCTCGACGGCACTCTGACGACCGTCATTACTTATTTGCCGTCTCCCACTCCGACTGTCGTTACGTCGTACTCGGTGACATCGAAGGCGTCGACATCACTCGCGACGTACCTCGCATCGGGCACTACCCGCGTCGTCACCGAGACCGGCACCGTGACCTCGACTGCCACCGTCTTTGTCACCGTCACCCCGACGCCTACCCCCGTCGTGGCCACGATTACCGAGGTCATTGTCCCAGCCACGTCCTTGTCGGTGACGACAAGCGTGTCATCAACAACCGCGTCTAGCTCGGCAACTAGCTCGGCAACGACTGCTACCGACACCGAGGTGGACACCGTCACCGTGACGCTTCTCTCGACCGTTGTTACTTCGACCGCACCGACGACTCTGACCACAGTTTTGTCGGGCGCGACGACCACTATAACCGGCTTTGCCCCCGTGACAGTCACATCGACGTCGTTCTCCACGCTGTCGCCGACCCCCTCGGTTGTGTCCTCTGTAATTACCTCAACGGGCACGTTCCTGATCTCTGGATCAACAGTAGTTGTCACCAGCACCATCACAACATCGTCCACTTCCACTCCGCGGACAACCACCACCGCTCGCGTCGTAAGCACCAAGACGGTCACTCTGACGCCGTCGGTGCTTGGTGTCAACTTGACGAGAACTTCTGTAGCGGTCGGCACTTCGAGCGACTCGAGCACCGCGGTGTGTGCGGCTCCGTCCACTGTGCTGGTCCTTTCGACGGTGACCGCTACCTCCACCGTGATTGAGACTACGTCGGTGGCTGTGCCCACCACAGTTTCGGTCACGGTGTCGACTTCTTACCCCGTTTCGGTGACTGTCACCAGCACGGCCACAGTTGTCAGCCTGGCGACTCTTACGACTACCTCGGCCACCACGATATTCACGACGGTCGGATTGCCTTCTGCGAGCTCCTTCACACCCGAGGTTTCTTCGTCGACCACGTCGACCACGTCGAGCTCTTTCACACCCGAGGTTTCTTCGGAGATTTCTTCGTCGACCACGTCGAACTCTTTCACACACGAGGTTTCTTCGGCTACGTTGACCACTGTAACCACGAGCTCCACCCCGGTGGTGCTTACCTCATCCACTTCAACAAAGGTTACTCCCTCCGTTCTTGGTGTCGATCGGACCCGTTCGTCGTCGACGTCAACGGACGAGTCGTCCACCTCCTCCTTTGCGTCTGCGGATCTTCCGGCACCCTCTTCCACGGTCACCACATACACCGTCACTACGTTGTCCACTCCTTCTTTTGCACCTATCACCACGTCATCTTACACCACTTTCACTACATCACAAATCGCGCCCACTACCTTTTCATCTGCCGACATTGCTAAGACTACCACCACCTCCTCGTCTACCTCGCCTTCCGCCTCGGTTGCATTGTACGCCCCTCCCGCCCCCCTTACTACCAGCACTCTCACTCCAGCCGTTACCACCACGACCCCACTGGCGTCGTCCTCCACTTCCCTCCCAGTGTACTTTACCAGAATTGTGGCACCCCAGCGACGCGGCCGCCGTGACCGCGCCTGACCACGCTCCTTTTGATTTTTCAATCTCTTTTCCATCCACATGTGCTTATTTATTTTTTATTTATGTGCTCTTGCCATGCCAACCCTTCCACGCCTTGTTCACCCAAATCCTCGGGTACTCCCATTGTGTTCACTCCACTGTATTTTTGAATGGGAGCTTCCATTAATTGTGTTCCAAATAAACGGTTATAACCGTGTACGCAACTTCCTCACGCAACTTTCTACCATCCGATTCGGCTCAAATCGAGCTCTCAGGCATGCCAATGATAAGAGTTGGTGGTGGGAGATAAATGTGAGGCGGTGTCTCATTTAAAAAATTGAGGTGCCGCAATTAATTGTGCCATGACGGACGTCAACGGATGGTGCGGCTGCGCTGACCCGGCTGACTGCGTGCCGGTGGTGGTGGACGCAGCCTCCGGGGCTCGAGTGTGCTCCGCCTGCGGCGTGCTGGAGACTCCTGGGCTCATCTCCTTCGACACCTCCGCGAACTCGGGCGGCGGCGGAGTCGACGTGGATCTTGGCTCTGGCCGTATTTTCGGTCCCTCGTCCTCGTCTTCCTTCAGACGAAGTATGGGCCGAGTCGGCGGCGCTTTGGATTATTCGGGGCGAGGGATGGTGGGTTATTTTTTATTTGTGCCGGACGTGAGATGACCAGCACTGACGTATTGCAAACCTCCCTCTCTTTCACCACCTTCATGGACCTCACAGGCAGAGATACACGCGCTCGCTCGGGCTGCAGAGCATAGCCTAAAGATGGCCGGGACCAGCCAACGCGTCCAACAGCTGTACTACGACGCGCGCACCGCGCTGCGTGAATCCCCCGAGAATCCCCTGGAGATTGGTTTCACTGGCGTTCGATCGCGCGTCGCTCTGGCTGCCTGCCTGATACTGGTCGCTCGCGAGGATAGCCTGCCGGTAACCATGAACGAGGTCGCAAAGTTCGCCGGCTGCAAGGACCTGAGTGCTGTTGGCCGCATGCAGGAGGCGATCCGGCTAGTGCTCCGGCTGCCGCCGCTACCGCTGCAGCGCGCTGGCGTCTTTCTGCACCGAGTTGTCGACGCGGCGGCCGGTATCGATGCAGTAGCTTCAATTTCACGCAGTAGCTTGGAGCAAGCAGCGGAGAGGACCATGGCGATCGCGGAGCGCTGGAAAATCGGCGAAGGCAAGCGCAGCCTCCCTGTTGCTGTTGCTGTTGTGACGCTGGCCCTGGAGTCTCTCACGGCGTGCCGGCTCCCCCAAGGAAAGTCAGAGCACCTTTCCAATGCCTTCGGCTGCTTGCAAAAAGAGACGGCAGACAGATACAAGGAGCTAGCACAAGCCATTTTTGCGGCTGGATCACAACTTCCTTGGATGGTCGGAGTGTGGCAAAATACCCATGTGGGAAAAAAAAGTTACAAAGCACCGAAGGCGACAGCTCGGTCTATTTTGTACTCAAAGAGATTTTACTCCCGCTTGCTTGAGGTCGTTGATGCACTCCATGATGCACGTCTTCGGTAAAATAAATTTAATTTATTCTTCAGTTCCTTCGTCTAACTCTACGACAACGGGTGCGTATTCTTCGTCATCGTCATCAGCGGCTGCCGCAGGGAGCCTAGCCTTAGCGGGATCATTCAATCGAACTTTTGTCATCTTCTTCAAGATGAACTGAAGATCGGTTTGGTTCAGCGCAGTTTCCACCGCTGCCCCGTCATCAAGCACCAACATAGGTGCTTCGTCATCGCCGTCTTCAATCTCGTTAATCCCGGATTGCAAGGAACGTATCGCTTGCTCGATATCCCATTTGAATCGCTTCGACACTAGGGTGCGAAACTGGCCCAGTCGATGGTTCATTTGGATATGCGAGATCGTGTCCATGTTGGAAAGGTCTGTGGACCTCGATTCAAGCGTTGCGGTGGCATCCGCAACATTTGTGACCAAATTCAGTATGGCGTCCTTCAAAAAGCTCGACGAAGCCAGAAAATCCTCGAAGAAATCTACAGGGCATTCCTCCAGTTGCGCGTGGAACACAGCTGAAATTGTGTAAGAATCAGACCAATGTGAATCACTAATACCAATAAAATCGTAGTAAAATTGGAAATACTCGCTGACAGCTTCAGAGGAAAGGCAGATTAACTGGATTAATGCCCTCCATTGCTCTAGTGCGTCGATTATTTGACCGACTAACAGCAGCACGAAGGCTATTTGTAATTCACCGAGAAGCAAAGTAAAATCTAGCAGGATGATCAATGCTTATAAACAGCCCAAGCCTTACCATTCCTGTAAAATCTAATGAGCGCTTGCCGAAGAAGCCAACTTTTATCAAGGCTGTATTTTGTGATCATATCCGCTGTGGATCCGGGAGGGTAGGACCTCTTCAAGTTTATATCGGTAAATTCAATCCAAAGCTGGTCACCGCTAGAGGAGTCGCTTGTTGAGCCAGCCGCTTTTGAATGTCTTGACGAAGACAGTGCAGAGTGAACTTTCCTGCCTCGTGGAAGTACACGATCCAGGACAAGCGCAGACACAAAGGACGTAAGGCGCAACCATTTCCCGTACGTATTTACTGCTTCCGAACCGCTGGATGTCGGAATCAAAGGGTAAGGTCCAAGATTCTGGTCAAATTCAAGTATATCTTGGTCATGTTAGAGGCGATCTTATATGCATACATTTATTCTCACTTGAACTCAACCGAGCGACCTGGTCTGCGTCCAATTCCGCATCCTCTACAAAGTCTTCAGATTGTGAATCCCACTGCTTGACTACCACCTGCGCGGTGGTTAGATAATTTATAAAATATGCTTAACTGGGACTTACTTCCTTTGGAGCAAATATTTTGAAAAATCCGGTCCTCTGGCCGACATCCCCAGTGTCACTTCTCGAGCTAAGAGAAACCGGCGAGGCCTTGGTTAAATAAAGCAGATGCATAAATATCACAAGCGAGCAACGCACCTACAGTGGATGAAGTGCAACCCGGGGGGGACGAACTTCATCCCCTTGAATCGCGGCCCGACCTCCCACACGTTGCAGTCAATGCCGAAATCAAATTCAGAGCGCGACTCATCACCCGAAGAGGTAGCAGGAGGCTTCCTGACAATGTGGTCAAGGGTATCTGGTGGCAGCAATACCAGCAAGAAGCCGGAGTGCTCCAGCAATGCCCTTGCTGTCTCTGGATCGAGCTGCGGTGACAAGGGAGTGGGGGCTGCCATGTCTTTTTTTTTTTTTTTGGAGTTGTTCTTTGCGGCTGGGCCACCGCCCTCAACCAACAGATAACGGTACTCCGGTGGTGTCGTTCCTGTACTTCCAGTGCGCTTCAATTATTTTGTATTTTTAATAACCGGAGCGACACCAACAACCATTACTCCCTCCGGAGCTGTGTCATTAGTTGTCGGCAGAGTTGCCGAATTTCCACGAGTTGCAGAATCAGCGAGTCGTGCAAGCCCGACAACAAGCGCTCCTGGCCGAGCCACACCGGCCAGCCTTGAAGGAGCCCGCTGAATTTCTGCCGATCGGAGTGGAATCACCTGAACACCTGCTATGTTTGAGCCTTGAGCTAGTGGCGCATTCGAGTGGTCTGACTCGTCTGAGCTTTCCTCGCCCCAGTCACTCCAGCCCTTGTTCTCACTGATGGGTCCTGACTCGCGGGTGATTTTGTGGGTTCGCTTGGTGGACCCTTCCCCCCTGGCCCTCGTGGAGGTTGATTTCACACTTCGCGCGGAGACAGGCCTTCGTCGCTCCCCAGCGGAATTGCTCGGCGGTTGGTATGATGTTTGGGCCAACCGAGCATTAACAGATGAAGATCGTGCAGATGACGGCCGCCAAGCAGACATGGAAGTATTCGACACCTCCCCAACAATATCCTTGATAAGCTTCTGGTGAGCCGTAGTGGCCAAACCGTCAAATAAACTGCTACTGTTCTCTGGTCGCAAAGACTGATGCTGAGATTCAAAATTTCCCAGGCGAGCTCCTGCACTGGCAGGTCTAAATGATTTCATTGGGCTTTTCGCTGAACTTGTGTGTGATTGTTTAGCACTGGAAGGACGTTGTTTCGTTGTGTGAGGGTTGTCGTCGTCTGGCACACTTTCTGCCGCAGATATTAATTTCAGCTCCTTCATCAAGCACCGCAGTAAGTCTTCTTTGTCGAGAATTTCCCGCAATACGGTTAAGTCTTGTGTGCGCAATGAAGCCCCCGCAGCAACATTGGAAAAATCGCACTGGAACACGCCATGAAAAGCCATTTCAAACTTCTGGACAAAATTGAGCTTGATTTTAGCGAGCGAGTCTGCTTGCCTAAAGAAATATCACGATAACAGTCAGAGCTATCACGCCTGACCTTCTGCATGACCTCTCCATTTCAAGTAGGGTTCTCAATCTATCTGCTTCTTTCCGACACTTGGAGTGAATTCGGGCCAGGAACTCATCTAAAAGGTCCGGTTTGTTCCTAACACGGAGTTTTAGCGTTACCTTTGCGAATTTTTTTCACGGAAGCGGCTTCATCTAGCGTTGCTCCCAACGCAGCAGTAGCGGCCGAGGATAACGTCACTTGAGCTACGCCTGGGCACTTTGGTGCATTTGCAGCGGCTTCAACTGCACTAGCGATTTCTGTTAGAGGATTGTCCCCAATGTGGATGACACTGGGTGGTGCATTTTCCGAGAGTAGCCGCGTTGCTGTGGATTTATTCCAACCGGGCTTCTTGAAGTCCAACTCTTTGCTGGTTTTTAATTAGCGCGAAAGCAGAAAGACAAATTAGACGCACCACCATTCTTCCCAAAGCTGCTCATCAAAATCGCAAACATCATTTTCTGCCGGTGGTATCATTGCAGAGGTGATGGTGTCCTTGGATCCATCTGATTTTCGGCAATGATTACGAATCAGTGGTATCCCCGCAGCTACTGCCACAGTCGCAATAGCTTTCTCAGACTCGATTTGCAAAACTCTACCCCTCAGAGTTTTGATCTCGTCCTCCGCTGTATTCAGCTTGCCTTTTAAAGACGAACAAAACAGTTTGCGCTTTGCAACTTCCTCGAGCAAAATTTTAGTTTCTTCCTCTGAGGTGGACCTGTACAGTCTTAGATTCTCGACTTCTTTCTCAAGTTTCTGTTCGGATTGGGTAAGTCGATCAACCTCTCCTTTTAATATATCGTTTTCTCGGCGAAGCATAGATATTTCTCTCTCGCAATCTTTGTGGTTAATAAGCTGTATCCAACTTGTTATTTATGTTATGCATATAGTCATTACCCTCTGAAGATCTGCTTCAAATTTTTCCTTCGCGAGCCTCTGAACTGTTTCAACACTCTGTTTGTAGCATTCCAGCATTTTTTTAACTCTATCTGTCAAAATGTCAAAGATCAGAAATAACCCACAAGCAAACCATTTTCTTCGGCTTGCGAGGCGTGATCATAGTCATCCACTGTGAGCATCAATTTCTGATGTAGAATGCGTAGTGTTGTCATGTCGACCTGATGGTATTCCTTCTCCTCAAAGGCTTCTTTGACGGCTGGTCGCACTATCGCTGAGACAAATCCAGAGAAAGTTCCTCCTCCGAGGCCTTTTCGAAACCCTTTTCCGTTGACGGGATGATTTTTGGAGCGCATGGATGGCCAAGTTGTCTTATGGGTGTTGACCTCCTCCAAAAGACCTTGTATGCTAGAATTCTCGAGAAAACAATGAGCGTTATCGGTAGCTCGCGAGGAATCCAAGACAGCACTCGCTGTTGGTTGTGCCGGAGACTTCAATTCTGTATTAACCCCTGCGCTACGGCCCGATGCACTAAAAGATCTTCTTTTAACAACAGGGTTAACGTGTTGCAGTGGGGATTCATGGGCCTCGGCGAGCAGCCGTTGAGATTCGTTATAGGACTTGACTGCGGCAGTTCCTCTCTCTAGAGCCGCCACATCATCCTCGTTCTCATCTGTGTGAGCAACAACTTCGTCCCAGAATACAGCCTTTTCAACGCACGACTCCGCTGTCGTAGGTTGGTTCATAATGCGCTGAGCTTGGATCAAAGTCACGATTGCATTTGAGACACCCCCATTCGATCGCACAACAGAGTGTCGCACTGAAGAAGCTCCTTGGGTCTCGGTGCCGCTCACATCAGTCTCAAAGCCATCCTTAACACATATATCACTGACATATGCTTGATTTATGGTGCTAGGCTGCCGGACGACAATAAGAGGCCCATCGCTGTTTGTAGCTACAGAAGAAAGTCTTCGATGGGACGAAGGTAGGGCGTCGACGCTGCCAATCTGGGACCTGGCTAACGCCGTCTGTAGGTCCCCAAAGATGCCACCGTGGACAGTTTCTGCCATTGGGGACAATCTTTTTTCAGGATTGATAGATTTGTATTATGAACCTCGGGCGCAAACCACACCACTTCATTTCATTTTTAGTTCTTTAAACGACAAGGAGGCGGTTGCCTCAATAGGCGACACATGTCATGCGGTACATCCTCCAGCGGTCGTTGACACCTCACACCAAACGCTTGGAAACGAAGAACCTTGGGTGTTTTTTGAGTCCAGGTTGAGTTAGGTTGAGTTTAGGTTCAGATTAGCATCACGATCGTACGCTTTACGACCAACCTAGTGATGTAGAATATTTGGAATGTACACACCGCGATTAAAACGAACCCTTGGAAAACCGACCACCACGCAACACGGCTGTTGGTGCTGGCAGCGGCTGAACAGATGGATTAGTTACACAAGTCTTTCTTGATCCTCCCACTTTTGTGATGCCTATTAAGACGCTCCCGAAAATAGAATTGCTCGTCCATAACGGCGTTGATCGCATCTGTTAGCATCGAGATCTCACGAGCCAGTGGGGTATGCAAGTCCTCTGAAAAGAGCCATGACAAGGGATGGGTCAGGAACGCATGGCGAAAAGGGAAGTTCTCCTACCGTCAGATATACCCTTGTACTTTTCCTCAAGTTTCGCACTTTCGTCCGGACCGTGTATCGTGAAAGTCAAGCTTTTAACAGAAACCGTAGACATCTGATTGCTAAAGCAATATGTGTAAAGACCGTCGCGCTCAGCTTGGAATCCAAATGAGCCAGTGGATTGCTTGAATACACTCTTCAGGATCTGATCATCAGGGCCAGTGACCTTCGAACTAATAAGGTTTCCTTCAGAAAATATTTACTTACCCAGAAGTCAACATCAAGATTTCCGCCATCGTATACCTCGAACGAAAGATCCAGCGTGTCGCCGACTGCAAGCCGCTCAAAGAAGCAGTCGCGCGCGTGTGGTTGAAGGGCAAGTTGGAATGAGCTTACGGCGAATGCCGGCCCAGCGAACAGTGCCAAAAACGCGACCGCGCAAGCAATCCCCTTAAACGCCCTTCAGTCAAAAAATAAGTGTAAGGTTCGCCAAGCTTGGAAGGCTAGACATCTGTTGGCCTACCCACCGCATTCGTGCCACGTCCATCAAAAATTTTCCTAACAAACCAAACCGCACCACACAAGCCATTCTTTGAGCTCGTCGAAGGAAGCTCCCAATTTAGAAGATCGTTCTGACAATCTGTAACTCCCTTACGTTGCCAACGAAGTCAACGCCAAGGTGGAACGATGCTTACACCAGTTGAAGGCAGAGATCAATATCAGGACAGAAGAAAATCAATCGAAGATCCCAGCTCCAATCAGTCCGTCAGGATCAATCGTGGACGAGATGATGATACTTTTGTTACTCAGCGCGGTGGGAAGATGTAAGTGATTATCAGTAAATACGAACGCTTAGCGCGTTAGCGTCGAAGGAGTGGCTCCTATTCTGGGCCAGCTTGAGGAAAACCCTGACACGATTTCGTTCCTTCACAATAATCGGACGTTACAATCCACCCTGTTGTTGCAGCGTAAAAAAGAAATGCAGCGTGTCCAAGCTGCGCTAGAGAACAAACGCATCGAGTTTGCGAAGCGAATGGAAGAATGCCGTGATAAACAAGAGGAGCTTCGTGCTAAGCAAAAACAGATCCGGGATAGAGTTATGAAATTCGAACGCTTTTTGAGAGAGAACGACGCAAAACGGCAACGGGCTAATATGAAAACTCAAGCTGAAAGTCGTATAAGACTCCAAAAGGAACATGAGCTTTCCAACCTTATGAAGACCTTACGAGAAGAGGCAGCTGAGGGAGAGCATGTTGTAAAACAGATTCGTTGGTTGAATGCGCAATATATAAAGCTAATCCAATTGCAGAGAAACACCGCATGTATGAAAGATATCTTCAGTCAGTTGTCGACGCTCTCCCGGCTGACTATCTAGATATCAATGAACTTCATATAAATGACATACTCATGCGCCATAAGACACTTCTCGAAACAAATGACGATTTAATCTCGACGCTTGAAAAAAATCAAGAGAGTATTGAAAACGCAAACGCCAAACTTGCCACCTTGACGAAGGTTCGCGGCCTGTTGGTAATACGTAATGCTAACGAACTTAAAAGGAGAGAAGTGACCTGATACTTGTATATAACTCGCAGCTTGGGACACAACAAAAGAGACTGGACAGGCAAAAGCAAGAGTCAACTAATTTGGAACAAAAACTCGAGGAAAGGGATAAAAATGGAAAGGAAAAGGTCAACATCGCCCTTTTGATTTACCTCCCTAAATTTTGTTACTTACAGATGCGCGTACTTGGAGAAACTAAATTGGCCATAAATAATCTATATGACCGAATCTTCTATCGGACGCGTGGGGGCATGTCCAGCGTTTACACAACTGTATTGGATTACCAACCAGCGCCCCATACAGCGGGTATGACGCACGCTCACGTTTTGCCTCCGGATATAGTCGGACTGCCCGAGGCGAGCGACGTTAACGGCATTGAAGGTACAAACCGCAGTACTGCAACTGGGCGAAGTGGCGATGCAAATGCCCCTGGAGAGCCGGGTCATGAACCCAAAGGAGCGATTCCAATCGCAACAGGGCTGAGTGCCGGGCAGCGGAATAATCTTGGTGGTGCAAGGCGCGTAAACGCGGACCATCGGGCCAGCAACAACAGCGGCTGGATCACCGGCAATTCTGCTGCAGCTTTGGCCGAAAAGCTCGACTTCATTAAAAGTAGAATTCTGGACATGGAGGGTGCGTACGAGGATACGCAGTAACGGGCACAAATTCAAGCACGAAGTGCTGACCTATCATTTGCCCTTCCCAGCTGTTTCTCACAAGGCGGACGACATCATGACGCGGGAGCGGCTTGAGCGGCAGCGGAGGGCGCAGCAGCTGGCGGGGGCGGAGTGAGTGAGTCATTGATTGAGAATGAGTGAGTGACTTCATGAGAGAGATAGAGGGAGAGAGCCTGTATATATATATATATATATAAATG
>JADGKE010009680.1:0-18739 GCA_026954515.1 Cladochytrium tenue
CCCCTTCCCCCCACCACGTTGGCCCCCGGTGGAGAGCAACGACACCTCCAACCTCTCTTTAGCCCTGAAAAGTCGAGGCGAGCAGCCCCCTGAAGTCCCTGTACAGTGCTGCCAATTTTGCATTACGCTAAGCGGAGAACTCGAAAAATAGAATCCCCCCTCTTCAAAAGCTTTAAAGATGGGGCAAGTGCTGCCGGGTGACTGCTTACTGTTGTGAGCCTTCTCATTTATCAACTAAAACATCCCTCCATATTCTGGTGATACCAATGCAGCCGGTCTTATCTCAATAGCAGGAATAACGAATTGCAAGGAATGCGGATGGGGCTGACTGAGAACATCGTCGCCATTTCGCTGCCTTGTCAGTCTCTACGCGCCTTCCCATTTCCCCACCCTATCCCAGCCAATCATATCTCACACATCATGACAGCTCCATCGCCATCTCCACCAAGGCTACCAACCACGACATTGGAGGAGTCTCGGGCGACGCAAATGGTGTCGCCCTCACCGCCGCGTCCCAGTCTCCCAGCAGCAGGCGACGACGGTAGCGGCCGTGCCAGCCGTGAAGGTTCGGAGTTCGTGGTGGGTGCCATCAGGTACGCAGCTTCTCCGGCAGCTTCAGCAGACAAGCTTAACACAGAGGCTGGTTTCCATTACGACACCACTCCTGCCGCCGGTAAAATAGACACCTTTCTACCGACCCCGCATTATTGCTTTTCTCTCCTCCCTTGTTCACCGTGGCTGCATCCGCCGCGCTCATGTCTGCCCTAGTAGACCCTGCGGCGACGGCGGAGGCGGGTTCGCATGACGCAGGCTGGACGGCTTTGACTCCAGCAGACCTGCCACCGCGGCGGAAGAGGGGCCGCCCGAAGAAAACAGACACCGGGCCAGAGTTCCCCAAGCGGCACAGACCAATCATGCCAAACTCGGTGGGTGTGTCTAGTTTACGTTGCGCCACCGGTTGGGATTAGTGTGGATTTGTTTCAATGGTTGGGTCTTCTTAAAATCGAAAAAAAAAACTTTCCGGCCATGAATCCGTAGGGATGCCCTCCTCAGTCTCCCAAGCCCTCGACTTCTCTTTATGCCCCGCCACTCCTATACTTCTCACCTATGGCAGCGTTGCTAACTGACCGTTTGAAGCCGTCTGCACCAGCTCAACCACGGGTACCGCCCCCGCTATTAACCGCGCCTTCTTCGTCTTCGCCGACGCCAATGCCGATGACGACAGCATCGGCTGCGGCTCCAGCTTCCGCCGAGGCAGCGCCCGAGGCGCGCTGGACACTCGAGCAGGTCGAAACCATGCTACAGGCCAAGGAGATTCAGCACCGTGACTACTTCACCAACTCCAACGCCGACCGCAACCGTGGCTGGAAGCTGACCACGGCCGCGGTCAACCTGGCGCATGCCGTCGCTTACTCCGAGTCGCAGGTTCAGTCAAAGTTCGAGCGCATTATCAGAAAGTGGCGGGAGTACCGGCGCACAGGTGCACGGCGAGTTCCCCCTCACTCCGTCTGTCTGTATGTTTGTCTCACTCTCCTATCTCCTCTCCATAATATCGTCGCTCTTATGCGAGGCTTCAAGGGTTGACCCCCCCCCCCGCTTAAGTTTTCTTCTAACTCCGACACCATCGCCTTCATCCCTTTGGGGGACGACCTCCATTTCACCTTTTTCACTCCACTCACTACCAACTTTCCACCTACCGCTAGCCGCCGGCAGCCTCGCTACCCAAGCAATCAAAGACGAAGAGGTCGCGCTCCTCATCCGCTTCGATCCGTCGCTGCTCGAACAGGACAGCGGCTCCGCACAGGCCCTCGCGCCGTCTCCGCCACCTCCCACCTCCCGCGCTGGCACTTCAGGCGCTGTCACCCTCACCACCGCTACCAGCAGCGCGTTAGCTGCACAGGGACCCCAAGGCGCCGAGTTGACACACCCAGTTATGCATCTGCGCTCACCGCCATTTCAGGGCGGCCGCACTCCATCTGCTGCCGCTGCCGCTGGTGACGACGAGGCAGCAGGAGCGCGGCTCGAGGCCGCGGCACGTGAGTTGTCGGCGAGCTGGATCGCAGCGAGCGCGCATGCCGGCGGTCGCGAGTACCTGGCGGCCATCCTTAATGAGCTGCGGGAGGAGCGGACGGAGCGACGCGAGCGCGACGCGAGGTTGCACGCCAAGCTCGACGCTATCCTCGGACTGTTGGCAAACAGAGACTGAAAAGAGCCCGTGTATATATTTTTATATTAAACTGCCTCTCCTGTACAGAGCACGAAGTGCTCAAAAAAAAAACCCTCCCTCCCGCAATGGCCCCTCTTGTACCCTTCACTTTACCCTGAAGCCTTTCTATCTCCAACACCAAGTCAGCGATCGGCTTCGCTTCGACTTTGTCGGTTTGAATGAACCCATATGACGTGCTGACAGGCCGTGGCTCTTCGCGTAGACTAAGCTATTTTAAATCACGACAACTAGACTTACTGGCTGAACTGCTTGTAAAGATCACTGAGGTTATCGCGATCTTCTGTGTGATTAGTTTGTAAAAACCTTGTTTTTGGCCGCTTGGAGCTATCGCACAAGGCCAAGTTTCTCCGGCTCCTATTCAAACATTCTCTCCTCGCTGCATTGTGCTCTTCACAAATTTCTTGTGCGTTCTTGGGGACTTAAAATAAATTGTATTTTTTACCGAGGTATTACCTCAGAATCAATGGACTTTGCCCTCAACTTTTCCGGTCACTTTGTAGCTGCAAGAAAATTCGAAGTTTATTCTCGCTTGCCGGCCAGGTCCTCTTGCAATCGCAAGATTGCCGACGATTTTTCGTCGTTCCCTGCCTGCAGCAGTAACCATGCTTGTCACAACGATCAGACAAACCCATTGCAATACAACCAATTCACCCGCCACAGCCTAATGATTTATTAATGCCCAAATCAATGCAACCTGCTAATATACATTCATCATCCTATCAGGCAGCAAGGCCAAGCAACTTTCGCATCCTTGCAACTGCAACTGCCACATCGTCGCCGCCTTGCACCGTCGACCGAGCACCGTCGCTTCTGGTTGGTGAGGGGTGCAGGCTGTGCAGTTTGAAAGCGACGTGAGCTCCGAAGACGGCGGCGCTCGCCTCATCACCGTCACTGTCGCCAAGAAGGACGACAGGCCACCGCTCTGGACCACCAGCAACAACCCCTGCGAATGTTTGGTCCAGGCTTCCAGATGCACAATCGGCAAGAGTGTGGTCTGAGCTGTGGATAAGGGCGGAAGGCTGTGCAGCAGAGAAAGGCGCAGGGAGAGACGAGGCGGAAGTGCGAACATCGTCCGATTGCCTTGCGGCATCATCGTCAGGTCGAGGGGCGCAGATTGTGTCGGCCATACTTCCGTCATTATTTGGTGCAGGTTTTTTAGCCACTTCGTCGGAAACAGGAACGTCACCGGACGTTGTACTGGAAGCGTCATTGGCGCGGCCCGGTGCTGCCGGGTGGCCATTCCGCTTGGTGGTAGATTGCGTCGTTATCACGGCTAACGAAGGAGATTGAGATGAAGATAAGCCGCTCGCAGAGGTGCTCCGTGGAAGAGCTGACCCAGCAGCCCGCAAAACCGCCTTGACTTCATCGGCTGCAGTATGATGTTTTTAAAAAAAAGGCATAAAAATGTATGTGTACCTGGTATTTCACGAGAATGGACTTTTAGATGGTGGTTACGAAAGGAACCGACTCTGTGCAACCTAGCCAAACACCCGGGCATATTGCACATGATGTTTTTGGAGCGGTGGCGAGCCAAGGACGCTTCGTCGGGGTAGGATCGTTCACATCCTTCGATGCCGCAAACGAACGGCGGGCCTTCTGATTTATCATGTTGGCGACGGGGTCCCTCTATCTCTGCAACGGAAGCACCTATATGTGCCACTGAACTGTCATCAGGGGTTGTAGAAACCTGCGGTAAAGCACCAGCAGTGTCAGAGCTACTGATTTGGTTTGCTTTTTTCGAAGTCGAGAGCACCCCCACAACACTTGTCGCAATGGTGACTGGTGGTTGAACGGTTAACGCAGAAATCGTCTTTTCCACGTTGGGCACAGCAAGGTCGGATGCGTTATTCTGTACTTCTCTGTGTTCAACAATTGGCTCAGCAATGAGCTCATCAGTTCCCTCCAGAATGGCGTCTGGTACGTCGGTCATATTCATGGTTTCGTCCGAAGACGGGTGGTGGATTTTAAACGTGGAGTCAGAGACGTCCGTTGCTTGTGAAGCGTCCTGAGCTTCCCTTCGCGAATCTATCGTGTTTCCTACTGGATTGTTGTCGCTAGTTTGCAGCAGATCGACCTCAGACGCATTCAGCATATCTGGGCTTCTTCTTCCAAGGTCATGCTGTTCAGCATGCGGATGAATGTTCGAGGTCACGAGATCCATTACGCTATCTGCAGGAATATGCTGGCTTATTGAAGTCGACGAAGAATCGCCAGAGCCCGAGGCGCCACCGTCAATTTCTAGAATAATGTTAAGAACATCAGCCCAAAGAAGAACTACTATTAGAATACCTCCTGTAGATTGAGCAAATTCAGGCGCTTTTTCAAGGGCGGTGCCTTCTGAGGTATTGTAATCTGAGCCTTTAGAAGATAGCGAATAGGGGTTTTTGATTTTCAACGTCAAGCTTGGATTTCTTTCTGACGTTGATAACGAAGGTTTTCTAAACTTTAAACTCAGGCTTGAATTCTTCCCTGACGCTACCCGCAACCTAAAGCCATGAATAAAAGTTTCCAAAACATCGAAATACCGCTTGTTCACCAAAGGCTCATCATCCGAAAGGACTTCAACTATTTTAGGAGAGATGCTGTGCCAATAATTAGATTCCATCCAACAAGCTCAAGTCGAAACTCGTTACACACTTCCTAGTATCGGTCTGAATCATTGAAGGAGTTATGGAAAGGGGTTTCTCCAGGCCAAGTTGCTTATTAGAAGTTGGAAACGCTTCACTTGGCTCCAACACGTGTTTCGATAACCTTACAGGGAAGATGAGTGAAACTAGAGAGACACAACTACTTCTCTCACAGCTCATCGGTGTTGCTTCGCAAAGACTGTCCACCAGCAAGAGCAGCGCCGTCTGGGGTGCTGATGCGGGTGCGTTTTGACATTTCCTCCTCTTCTAGCCTATATGATGTCACAAACAGCGAAAAAAAAATAAAAGCCTACTCAGCCACACGTGCTCGCTTATGTGATGTTGATGAGCCATATCCACTTCTGAACAGTCAATGAACTTCTGCCAAGGTAATTGTTTTGCTTACGCTGAGCTTCGGTTCATCGGTATGGATGCAATTGAGGTTGGGGCCAGCTGTTGAACTGTATTAGCCGTGGAGACGGATATTGATCCGGCAGTTAAAGCTTTCAACGATCGACTCCTTCCACCCAACAAACGAGTTCCTTGCCGACGGACAAGGTCTGAGTCATCAAAAGGGCCGTCATCCATTGGCGGACCATAAACGGATACTTCCATGCGAGCATGCCTGTCCAAAGCCCAGTTATAGAAATACATACTCTCTTTCAGGTTCCTAAACTTGAGAGCAGAATTGTACAAAGGGTAATAACGGCCGGAAATATCCTTCAGGCTGTAAGAAAACAATCGTAAGACATTTGCGCCGGTAACATCATCCATGGGCTTCCAGTACGGAAGCCTTATAGAGTCATCAGGCGCAGTCATACAGAAGTCAGTTTGAATTTCCCAACGGCACCCTGTCAGGCGAAGCGATTGCTGTTTATTGTCGACATCGATGCGTTGGACAAAAAGAACAACGTCGTGGACTCTGTCTCGAGACGGCTTCGCATAAACGAAATCACCGACTCGGACTCTTTCGTTGCCAAGAAAGCAAACAAGTATTGCCTCAGAATTTCGAGGAATCCGCCAAAGTCTGGCAGTTTCACGAATTGAATTCACTCCCTAACTAAAGTTAAAAATGTGGGTTTGTAACCAGGGTGTACCTTCTGATGCCAATCTCTCAGACAACGCGCCTTTTCTTTTTCGAGCGAGGGAGGAACGTAGAAATTGGGGGATGACTGTGACCTCACTGACAGATACGGACATAGTTGATTGGCGTTGAATTTAATATCTTCATATTTTTCCTCATCTGGAATCCCCAGGAGCTTGATCTCATATGACGTACATTCGAAGGTTGTTCCGGATTCATTTTCGAGACCGTCCTTTGATTGAGGTGAGGCTCTGCTTGATCGCTCAGTGTATCCGATTCTTCTCCGTCGTCGGTTGGCTTGAACCTGGCCTTCAATCGCATTCAGGCGATCATCAGCGCCAAGAGAACGGCTGACTATTTCGCACGGCCAAAACGTTACTGCATCGTCCGACAAGTACGCCGTACGCAAGTCCACTCCAACCAAAGATTTTGCAAAAGCGGCGGTTCCGGGGTTGTAAGTAGGATACGCTGGTGTGAGTGTACCATCATCTGATATAACGACCCGCGCCCAAACTCTTTCCCCGGGTCGGAAAATAGCTGACGGAGAATCGCTGTCAAATCGAGGGGCCGACAGGCCATCAAATATCATTGGTCTTGTTAACGGAAGGTGCACATCCCGCATGACCCGCTTGATGTACGGAGCGCAATAGTCACATTTACAATTTTTCAAATCTCGAGCATCCCATTCATCTTCTGACGTTGGTGTTCGCTTTTTGCACCGATAGTTCGCATACAGCAGCCATATTAGATGTGTTTTGAACTCCATGCTTGATCGAAATCGTTTTGATTTCCCGCCGGGATGTCCCAAAATGTACGCATCAACCCGATATATACCAGTTTCCTCACTTTACAAGTTCAGTATATTTACTCAAAGATATTAAAAATCAAACCGAGAAAGTCGTGTCCTTGAGGCAAAGTTGGGATCTTGGAGCTTGGCGGGGTGTGGTTGAAACTGTTTTGGTCAGCATTGAAGTGCAAAGCAGGACCTCACCAAAAAGTTGTAGCTCTTGTATCCTTGTGGGTACTCAAATCGCATCTGGAACAGGTACAATGTAAGTAGTACATTCGGACGTGCCACATTACCTTGCCAGAATTTCCCTGAGCTCCACTCAAGATGTCTATCTGTCTCGCAATCAAGTCCAACGGCCGCAGTTTCATCTCGAGGGCGATGTCTTCCACCGTGCGCGGTTTCTTCTGGCCCGTCTTTTTGTCCGTAACATACGTGGCGAGGAGTCCGGCGTCGAGGTCCACAAGCCTGCTGAAGGTGTAACAGACGTCACCGAGCTTGCGGATCCAGACCGAGTTCTCCTTGGCGGTGAAGGGGGCCCAGTACGACTTGCGTTCGGCCGACGGTACAAGCTCGTCGCCGACAGGATGGAGGTATATGGAGGCGTCCGAGTACAGGATCAACGAACGAGACGACGGGAGGTCCGACCCGCCCCTCTGCGTTGGTACCCTCGGTTGCCCGCCTGGTGTGGTGGCCATATTATGCGCTAAGTTCAGCTGACAAGGAAGTAGGTGGCCGACGGGGTGCAGCCCCAGCCATTTCACCACGTGGCCGTTGACTACGCACCCAACTCCTGCTATGGACGACCGGCGGGAGGTGAAGATGCTGAAACAGCGCATCGAAGTCTTGGAAAAAGTACAAGCTTTCTGGCATACACTACCGACTCCGCCCCCGCCCCCCACTCCAAAAAACACCAACCAAACATACCCTCACGACTCCGCCATCACAAAAATAGCTGATCCTGTAGTAATCACAATCGCAAATAACCTTATATTCTGGTCGCAGGAAAACGCAGCGTTGAAAAAGTCGCTCTTTGAGCTGTCGATCCGCTTCAATATGCTTGGACACCGCGCCGCGCCTTTCTCCATCGACGAGATGGGCGAGCTCGGCGGCAGAGGGCTGCCTGATCCCGTCTCAAACGCCGAAATTCAGACCAACTCGTCCCGCCCTTCGGCGGTCTTCATCAACAATGGACATCCTGCTAGCCTACTGTCGCGCGAGGCGCACGGAGTTGCACCTACTGGCACCGCGGTAGCCAGTTTTGGATTGGGCGTGTCCGTCGGCGGTCTGGCCTCGACTGCTCTGAATGGAAGCCCCGGACTTTCGCCTGGACCGTCGCAGGTCGGGGGCTTGACCTTCCCTGGGGGCCCCTCGCACTACGGCATCGCGATGCAGGCCAGCGGAGCAAGCGTCTCATCATCCACTCCACCGTCCGGTGGGTCTGTAACCCAGTCTGAGGCCAAGGCCGGGAGGGGTCAATTTAAGCAGCGCGCCGAAATTAAGGGGCACACTGGAGCCGTATATGCGGTTGCCTTTTCCAAGTGTGGAAGGTTTCTTGCGTCCGGATCGTTCGACAAGACCGTCAGAATTTGGGATTCGTCTGGCAACATCACCAGGGAGTCTCACGTCCTTCGCGAGCACACTATTAATGTCTCTGACCTCTCGTGGTCTGCCGATTCTACGGAGCTGCTGAGCGGCTCTTATGATCAAACTTGTAAAGCATGGAATGTTGAGACTGGGCAGATGCTGTATTCCTACAGCTGCGAAGGATTGGTTCAATGCGTTTCGTTTCACCCCAAAGGTAATCTTGGGACTGCCTTCGACTGCCCACACCTACTCCTCCAGACAAGAATATAACATACTACGGAACAACAAGAAATATTCTTGGAATCACAGATAAGCGTGACCGCAGCGCTGCTATTACGATCCGGAATGATTCTATGGTCAATTCATTGTACGTGTTCTCGGATTCCTCCTTTGTTCTTTCCGCGGATGCGGCAGGTTGTATAAAGACCTGGGATGTCCGGAATGGTAAATTGAACGCACCGGAGTACAACTCACCCGATTCTAGTCCGGTGTTCTCTCTCGGTGCTGAACGAATCAACGAAGAAGCAGATATCCCACATGGCTGTTTTCGATGGTGGCTCGGGTAATCGGTGTCTTTCTAGCCTGTTTGTCTTATGATAGTCACTAGATACGCCTCGCTATTTGGCTGTGAATAGTTACGACAATGGTAAGCTTTGAGCATGATTGGGTGGAAGTTAAAATATTTTTCAGTTATGCGCGTCTATGATCAAGAGTTCGCACCGCCAAGGAGTACATTCAAGCTAATTCACTCCTTGAAGGGGTATAAAAATAAGAATTTCCCAATCAAGAGCTCATTTCATCGTAAGCTTGGCGCGTGATGCAGATTTTGTTTTGAATTTAATGAATCTACACCTGAAGAAATGGGCGGGTTTTTCAAATCCAATAACCACGACGATATTTTTGGAGACGCGGATGCTGTTGATACCTTTAAGTAAGCGAATGGTTCTCTTGTTACAGCCCAGTTTACTCTTATTCCCTGTAAGTTATGGGAAAGGTGACTCAGATTCTGCTTGGTTGGCGACCGGAAGCGCTGATTTTCACATCTATGTATACGGAATCAGCTCCGATGTATGTTTCAACGTTCGTTCATCTATTCACTGTCATAACACATTTTGCACGTAGGGAACAAGCGAGTTGTTCCAGCGGTTGGAGGGCCATACCGATCGTGTTTATGCCACCAGCTTCCATCCAGTTGACCCCATCTTTGCTTCTTGCTCTGCGGACTTCTCTGTGCGGTTATGGACACAGGCGCCGCGGCCCAAACAGCGCGCTTGAAGGCAAACTCTTAATTCAGCAATTAATGTCAATATATGCGACGCACCAGAGAGAGCCTCCAATATATGCTTTTTTGGTATCTGTAGGGTTTTGCCAGGGGACGTTCCGAAGGAGTCCAGGATTCTTGAACGATGACTTGTTCGTGAGTTCCAGTCCATTTAAATACAGTTCATTTTTGCATTCAGTTGTATCCCAAAATTGTCGGACGAAGACCATGGGCTTGTCATCCTGCTCCCCAACCCTCTCACCTGCAAGGCTGCCTTCTGTCAGCGACACCATCGAGGAGCACGATCGAAAGGTCGCACTCATTACTGGTAATGGGAGTATTATCTGTGATGCTGATTGCTTGCTGATTATTTTTCGTTGTAGGTATAACTGGCCAAGATGGAAGTTACCTCACGGAGCTACTGCTGTCCAAAGGTAAGCCCAACAGAGGATCCAACAACCAACACGTTTTTCAACGGCTGAATCCGTCAAGGCTACACCGTCCACGGCGTGATTCGTCGGTCCTCTTCATTCAACACCGGGAGGATCGAGCACCTTTACCGTGACCAGCACCAAGCCAGTACGTAGGCCTGTATAGGGTGCGCACTGACACTCACTGAACCCCATCCCTACAGACCCAAAGATGATCCTGCACTACGGCGATCTGACCGACTCCACAAATCTCGTGAAGATCGTCTCCGAGGTGCAGCCCACTGAGATCTACAACCTTGGCGCCCAGTCCCACGTCAAGGTCTCGTTTGATATGGCTCAGTACACAGGTTTGTTTCTTCCGACTAGAGATCGTCATAGGCCGGGCCAAACGAACCACACTCGTGTGCATTTCTCCCTCCTTCCTTTCCACGACCAATTTCTCACATCCTCCTCCCACTCTAGCCGATGTCGACGCGGTCGGCACGTTGAGACTGCTCGATGCCATCAGGACCTGCGGGCTGACTAACCGCGTCAAGTTCTATCAAGCTAGTACAAGTGAGCTGTACGGCCGCGTTGTCGAGGTCCCACAATCCGAGACGACCCCCTTCTATCCGAGGAGCCCCTACGGTAAGCACCGTTTAAAACGCTTGCGCGCACGTTTTCCCCACCACTCCCCCTCCTCTTTTCCGTGCCCGCCAGCAATTTAACAAAAAAAAATGCCAGGTGTCGCAAAGCAGTATGCTTACTGGATCACGGTGAACTACAGAGAGGCATACAACATGTTTGCCTGCAATGGCATCCTATTCAACCACGAAAGCCCGAGAAGAGGTAGTTTCCCTTGAAATCGGAAGGAGTTTTGTTCTGAATACCTGCCCGCACAGGCCAGACGTTTGTCACTCGGAAGATCTCCCGGGCGGTGGCGAGCATTTTCCTGGGTCGCCAGGACTGCGTATACCTCGGCAACATCGACGCAAAGCGCGACTGGGGTCACGCCCGCGACTACGTTGAGGTGACTTGAAGAGTCGTTTTGGCGGTGTCACTGAAGTGGATAGGGGAAACTAAACCCCTTGTTCCCACCCACCCTAATACTACCCCCTTATTCAGGCTATGTGGCTAATGCTTCAGCAAGAGAGCCCGGAGGACTTTGTAATCGCTACAGGCGAGACGCACACGGTCCGCGAGTTCGTTGAGAAGGCATTTGCCGTCGTCGGCATCACGATAGAGTACTGTTTTCCTTCTGTTTTCTGCGGGGAGCGGTTCTCGACTTGTAAACTGACTTGTATCTATCCTAACCAGATGGCGGGGGGAAGCTGAAGACGAGATCGGGATCTGCAAAGAGAGCGGAAAGGTTGGCCGTTTTGTGACTTCTTGCTGTTTTGTTGCTGATGCGTTTTGCCTATATCTTATAGCACCTTGTTCAAATCGGTATGTAATGACGGTTTAGTTTTTCTGTATATGTCCTATTCACTGCTATATGCCCAGATCCTCGTTATTACCGACCAACTGAAGTTGACCTTTTGCTCGGGGACCCGACGAAGGCCAAGAGGGTTCTCAAATGGTCCAGAAAAGTTAACTTTGATGTAAGAGCACGTACGCCTCTGCGGCACCTTGGCTCAATGTTTCCATAGGATTTGGTTAAGGAAATGGTGGAGGCAGACGTTCGCACACTACGGACGAACGCGAACGATCGAAATTAGACAGATAATCCTTAATCCTTAGAGCCGCCTTAGACCCTTAGAGTGGTATTTATGGCGCCCTACATGTACTTCTATGGAATTCGCACTCGTAAACGTTGTCAATTTGTAAACACAAAATATATCGAGCTTGTACAGGATTCCAGTTGGGAGTAAAATTTGATTGAACCCGAGAGTCGGACGGGCCAGCCGTTCAACATCCACAGGCACATGAAAGAATTTGAGACGGCCCCGCAAAGACAGGCCGCATCTTCACCAGAGATGAAACTGTTCACCAACAAACCAAGCCATGGAGTCATGCACTTAAGGAGTCGAGTCAGGCAGATAACGGAGGAAGGATCATGTGAGAGGGATTGATGTGAATTGGGTTGGTCAGTCAGGCAGGAGATTGGTATCGCTATGGCGTATTGGGCAGTTTATTGCCCGCCCCGTTCGACAGCAGCAATTTCGGATGGTCGACTGAGAGCGGTAGACGGCTGAGTAATGCCTTCTCCCTGCAGTATGGTCAGCTCTATAATACAAATTCAGACAAAACCGCACCTCCTTAAGGGGGTTGTATGGCGGGACTTCAGGCTCGTACGTAGGCAGAGGTGCTACGCGGGACGCTGCCGATGCAGGGCGCTGCTGGTAGTAACCCGCACCGCGCGTGAACATGCCCATGACGGTAGGCGTGCTGTACTCCGTGTATTTGGCCGGGTTCTTCCGGAAGTCGATCGCAAAGGTCACCATCGCAACGGTGAACCAGATGGCGAGCAGCACGGCGACAATATCCTCGATAGCATACACCGTGTAGAGCATCGGCACTCGGTTTTGGCAGAAGCTCAACAGCGTGGCGTTGTACTGCGCTTGCCGCGTCTACTTCGAGGTCAGGTTCCGAAGGAATACGAGGCACAATATTTACCGCATTCGTGGAGAAATAGTCAAAGTTGTTCTCGAAGCAACTTTGCACTCCTTGCTGCTGCACATCTGGGTTGAGATCCAGCATGGAGACTCTGATAAAGGCCGCGATTTCCACAAGTGCAGCGATAGCAAAGAAAACTGCATATGTGACGATCCCTGGCGAATTATTCTACATAACGAAGGGAAATAAATGTAAGCATCCACGGTGAAGGATTCGTTGGCCAATCGGACCTTCACGATTGCATACGTCCCCAGCGAATGAGCGATTATCAACAGCAGGCCACCGACAGTCATAACAATGCCAGCGACAGACGAGAAGTTGATATCTCTAGTCGCGACGTAGAATCCAAAAAATATAGACACAGCGGCGATAAAGAGCGCCGCAGACCTCAGATTCAGGCACAGGCAGACTTTGAGCGGAAGCTTCCGCCCCCGACGCTGCTGCTGTGTGAGTGGGGAAGAGGGGCTCTCGGACGACACGGCGCGGGCATCGGCGTCGACAATGGAGGCAGTACCGGCGGCCTCCGCGTCAGCGGCGGCAGCGGCGGCGGCAGCGGGGCGTGGAGAGCGAGTGGGTGACAGGCGGGTGCGGAGGGCCGCGACCCAGGACGACGGTGACGGCTCCATTCCGTCAACGGCTATGGGCTGGTGGCGAAATCTTGGCCTCTCTCATTCAGCCTACCTGTCTGCCACGGTCCCCAAGGTGTCGGTCACACTAGAATGCGGCGAGCCGCAGCGGCCAGTGATTAACTTCCCCGTCACGTGACGGTGCAGTGAGGTCAAGATGAAGTTAGTTCATGCGGTGGGCCTGGCTCTGCTCGCAGTATGGAGTGGTATATCTACGCTCCTTCATTTACACGACCCTGCTTAATACGTTCAGCAGGACTCTTTGGATATCTTTCCCTCCTTCTGTAGCACACTGTCACTCCCACGCTCTTGTTGAGAAGTGGGTGGATGTCAGTTGATCTATCCGTGAAGTTTTGGGGCATATGAAGGAAGGGGAGTTGACCATTATGTTCGGTGCCGACAGAGTAGCCGATCATTTTAAGGATGGTAGCTACGAAAATTTCAAACCGCCGCAAGGTCACCTTGCTCCATACCCACCAGCCCTCTAGCATGGGCGACCCGCTTCGCAAGCCCGACATTGGACCACGGCCCGCCCCCATCCTCCGCCCAATCCTCCTCCCCATCCTCAACACGGCCACCTTCATCGCCAACCTGCGACTGCTTCTGATGCTGCTCCGCCACCTCCTGCGTCCGGTGCCACCCGGCCGCGAACTCGGCCGCAGGCATATCCAGCAGCTGCGCAGTCGCCTCCAGCTCCGGCATCGCCTCGACGTCCATGGCTTCGAGCACCTTGACGAGATAGTCAATGTCAGCGGCCAGCTGCCGCGCCCCGTGCGCCCCGAGCCGCCGCGTGCCGTAGATCACCGTTTCCTGATACGCCGTCACAGTCGCTCGCGCGAGAGCAGAGATCCACAGCTGCGTCACGTCCTCTGCCACCGGCACAGGCTGGCCCGGTCCCTCGCCGTTGCCAACGTCGCCTCCGTCCGCCGACGCCGCAAAGTCTGAGGCCTTTAGGAATGGCAGTCCTCGGACCGCGAATCCGAGAATGTCATCCGAGTGTAGCTCGAGCTGCTGAGGGAGCGTGAAGAGGCTCTCTCCTATGCGCGTTATGTACGGCTGCGGTGACAGACTGAAGCGCAAGTCGTACTGAAGCGCCGCGTCTGGAATCTGCGCCGTTGCAGATGGGTCTTTTTCCATCGCCCATACCTCCAAGGTTGCCGCTTGTTGGATGAGCTCTGAGAGTGGCTTGAGCAGAAGGTCGAATATGACGCGCTGTGCGCTGAGAATTATCGAGCCAAGCGACTCCAGAGAAGGGCCAAAGAAAACCAAGCTATTGGGCAAGCCCATAACAGATCCGATTCCACCACTACCAGGCGGCGAAGCGTCAAACGAGTCGAAAAATATCCGCGCGTTGTATCCATTCAACTTTGACACTTGCAGAATATATAGTGCACATTCGCACATTGGTGACACAGTTTCGGTTACTGCCCCCTGCTCTATCTGTGATGACATCCGACGGATACTCGACGTGGAAGACGGTGTCGTGGGCCGAAGCTCGAGTCCGCTCTGGTATGTCCATGATTCCCGAACACGCTTTAGTGATTCGACAAAAGTCGCATCCAGATCGGCGATGCGTGCTAGGAATGCACTGCAGAACGAAAGCAGGTGTAGACCTGCTTGCAGGTATGCCCAATCTTGATCTGGTCCATCCAGATCATCATCTTCTGGGATGGTTTGCCGAGAGTTTGGTACAACCATATCCAGGCGAAGAAACTTTCGGACTGACGATATGAGCCCTCCGATTTTCTCCGTAGCCGTAATTAATATCGCGTTCGCGCCATCGACCACCTCGCGGAAGGCGAGAGCATGAGTAAAAGCAACGCAGCGATCAAGGGCGCTCTCTAAAACGGCCGCAACTTTAGGGATTAAGTCGACTAAGTGAAGAGTAACAGAATCCAGATCGTTAATTGTTGCCACTGGTCCAGGCCAATCTGTGGGGAAAATAGCCAAAAGCTCCTTCATCATAACCGCTTCTTCTTTTTCGGCATATGATTGCTGGTGTCGCGAGAAGCTGTCAAATATATGAGTGCCCCAGTTCGTTAAGTCCAAACTGCCTGTAGCCGGCATGAGGTTGGAGGCGCTTCCAACAGCGGGTTCTCCGGAGAGACTTTTGAGAAGTTTCTCGACCTCGAGCCCCCAATTGGAGGAGATACTGTATAATTCAACCACGACAGGAATATAGTCCGATCCGAACTCTCGCTCAATGCTGTCGAGCAGCGAAGAAAATGACGGCTTCAGCGACTGTAGTGCTTGTTGCAAAAAATGCAAAAGGACCCTATCGGGAGTGGGAAATATACCCGAGCACCAACTGTATCCACATGACAATTAAAAAGTCAGAGTGGGAGGCATGAACAGAAGCGTACCTCGCCTCCTTTTGAAGTGTTTGGAGCACTTCGCCATAAAAGCTGTTGAGTCGAGTGGGTATATCGCGGCGAGAGATTGAACCGCCGAAGCTGAGAGACCAACTGCTGACGAGAGCAGCCTTTCGAGTTTTGTAATAGTACCCGGAGAAGGCCTCATGGCGCTCCATCCGGCCGAACATTTCATAAAACTTCTTGGACTCCTCCACGTCGTTGCTGTTCAGGGCGGCCACAACCTTTGGAGCAAGCAGCGCCTCGAGTTGATTGTTTAGTCTGACCAGCATGCTCCGCTTGTCCTCGTACTCGGCCGTGTGCTCCAGCAGCACCAGCGACTTTGCGGCCTCGGCCAGCCGCGTGCTCGCCCGCTCCACGTCCTGCGTCGCAAATATGGCGTCCAGCTCCGACGTCAGCGTGTTCCAGCTGTCGGCCTCCTCCAGCGCCGCCCGCGCCGCTACCATGCGCGACCGCGCTGTGTCCAGCTGCAGCAGGGCGTCGAACGCCTCGTGCGGCATGTCGCTTTCGGTCGTTGCCAGTTCGCGCAGCGACTGTGCAACCCGCGCCCGCACCGCTGACGCGTCGCGCGACACGTAGTCCAGTTCGTGTGCGAACCGCGGCAGCGCCGCCACGACGTCCTCGCAACACTGGTCGAGCCGGTGCCGTGCCTCTTGCGCGCAGAGTTCCAGCTGCAGGACACCGTCGGCCGCAATCGCCTCGAGCGCCGCAAGCCGCTCGGTTGCAGCCGAGGCGTTGCCTTTCTGGACTCCTCCGCCGGCCGGATCGGACGGTGATCCTGCTTCGCGCACAAGATCCTCTATGGGCTCGCCCTCTACGTCGCGTGAGTCGGCGATCACGAAGAAAATGGTAGAGGAGGTTTACCATTCGAACCCGATGACGACTTCTCCTGCCCCACGCCGGGGGTCGCACCAGCTAAGAAGCTGTTCACCCAACTTTTCGCATCGAAGTCCGGCCCGGAGAAGGCCGACACATCAACCTCCTTAGTCATTTTGCCCGGAGCTGTGGACAGGGGCCCAAAAGCCTTCCACACCGGATGTGAAGCTCATGTGAGAATGTATGCACGCACGGTAATTAATGGAGAACATACCGCCGCCCTGAGGAGGGACGCGAAGTTGGCCAGGAGCGGAATGGCTGCCGTCTTTCCGCCAAGCAGCACGCCCAGAGCAGTAAGCCAATTTTCCTGTGACTTGACTAGACGAGTTGCCGGTATCGTTTTGGGAACGACGCCGGCCCTGTCCGTCGAATTCCAGGCCTTCCTGCTATTCAGGCTTCCTGCCCCCTGCGCCCTGCTTCGGCACCTGCTTCGCGGACCGCCGAGCCCACCCGCTGGCTGTTCCGCCAGTCCCAGCAGCAGCAACCGCGGACTACCCCAACCCGTCATCGAAAGCCGCACAGTTCAGCTACCCGTCTGGCGGCGAAGTGGCGCACGCGGTCCCGCAACAACACTCCGCACACGCCGCCGACACCACAGCCGACTGCGGCGGGGCCGTTTACGCGTCCAGCGCGCGACCCGCGCTTTCCCCATCGCACCAGGCGTCGTCATGATGCAGACCGTACGTGGAAAAATCGACGCTCACTAGTTCGAGCAGGTCGCGCTGGGGTAACCACTCTACTATGGCGAGCCGCGTGAGGAGTACATACCCATGATCGATATAGTGCAAGCCGGGCGCGTGAGTTGCCTTTGTTGCTCAGCTACCGTTCAATTGTCCTAACGTCACGTAGTAAGTGATTCAGCGGTACTTCAGGAGCAGTTTTCAAAATGGCCCACTGCATACGCATTCACCTTGTTCATGCCATCGTACGGACCCGTAAACTAATTCGTCTTCGCCTGCGAAATGCAGTCACGGCCGCGCCGGCCAACATAGGCCTCACAGCGAACGGCGCCGGCAAGGCGCGGAGGGTGACGTCTTCGCGATGCCACGGCAGACCGAAGGGGCGAGTGGGTCCTCGTGTATCCAGCAATTGTAATCCCACAGTTATCTATAACTACGAGTGGCTGCGGTTGAGGCGGGAAACCAGGAAAAAGACGCGCGAAGTCGCAAATCCATCCGGGGCCGCTCGGCTCGGAGCCGAGCCTCCTTATGGCGAAGAATAAATATGATCTTCATTCTATTCTTATTTATGAAATCTGCGCGTTTGTACGCATGCGTTTACAGGACTGTACAAGATTCAACGAGTCATTTGATAGCTATCGCCCTTGCATGGTCGAAGCGGATAAAGGGCTGGTAGCCTCCTCAAACTTCGCTTTCAGAGTCTGGAAGCGATCCTGTAAGGGTTTACGTGTTGACGTGAATAACCTACTGACCGTAACATCTTCATCAAAAACTACGTCCCCGATCAGCCTGTGATAGCTGCTCAGGATCTCCAACGCTTTTGCGTGGTAGTGGATCTCCGACCTAGAATAAACGTACGGGCCGGTCAATCGGTTTCTGAGAGGCAGGCAGATACGCTTGGGGAACTATACCAGACAAACTCGCTGAAGCAGGTCTTGATATCGTCACGCTTCCTGACCTCGAAGCGGGTTGCACTTTCGACCAGAGCCGTTGTCGCGTGGGCGACTTCGTGAGTCGCCCCCGCTAGCTCCATCTGACACTAACCGTGCGTGACGCGTAAGGGCAATGCACTTGACAGACCATCTTTCGTATACAAACCTGGTTGACCTTTGGTCGATTGCCGCTCTCCTTGGCCATAACCTTATCTAGCTGCTGCTGCTTCTTTGTCTCCTTGTCCACGGCTGCGTCTCTGTTTTTGATTTCCTCCTAACAGAGCCAGGTCATAAAGATTGAAGGAATAAGTCTGGGAGATTCGTAAACACACTCTTTACCTTTAACTTTCCACATATCGCCGGATACTGCCGCAGCGTCGCTTCGGAGAGAACCTGAATCCGCTCGATCAGCTTATTTCTCTCGCCCTCTCGCTCTGAGAGTGAGATCGTAGTCAGTACGACCTTGCTTCACACAAGACTGCATCTCCCACTTCTGGCGCACCTGCAATCATTGTCGAGAACATGGTCAGCAGCTCCGCGAGCTCCGGGGTCTCGATCGCGCCGAACGCCCGTACTTCACCCGACAGCTTGAGCGCCTTCTTGCGAATGCGCTCTTGGTTCCGGAGGTAGCCAGCCATCACGGTCTGCACGTTC
>JADGKE010009681.1:0-18602 GCA_026954515.1 Cladochytrium tenue
TTGTGTAACACAGCTGTCATGCTGGAACCAACAGATTCATATAGCCCTGACTGTAGGTGATTGTTTGATACCAAGCTTGTCTCTGTGTGATGTCTGTGGAGCGATCCATCAGCCATCAAAGAGGTTTGTCTTTGTGTGACTCTTTGTGTAACACAGCTGTCATGCTGGAACCAACAGATTCATGTAGCCCTGACTGTAGGTGATTGTTTGATACCAAGCTGGTCTCTGTGTGATGTCTGTGGAGCGATCCATCAGCCATCAAAGATATTTGTCTTTGTGTGACTCCTTGTGTAACACAACTGCTGTGCCACAACCTCTAGATTCTGGTTGCCTATACTCTGTGCTGTTGTTTGAACCTACTCTTGTATTTTTTGGTCACCTGTGTGGCGATCCATCGGCAATCCATTGGTTTCCGTCTTGTGTAACACAGTTGCTGTGCCACAGCCACTCCTTTTCAATAGTCCTCAGACTGGGTTATCATTGGAATTTTTTTTGCCTGCTTTGTCTTGGTGATTCACTAAGGGCCATATAGAAGAGGGGTGGAGAGGGGGTAAAAATTTCTAAGTCCTGGGGCCTGTTCTGTCCCTAAAGTCTAAAATCAGGCCAATTTTCCTCTAAACCCTACCCTAACGCCGTGGATTTCTTCTTGCTCAGATACGCAGCTGAGACCTTGGCTTGCAAAATGCCAAGATCGAGACCCAGCGAGCCCTCGACGCTCAGATCCACGTATTTGCGCGCCTTGTCGAGCGACGTGAGGAGCTTGTACTCCGCGTTTTGCACGATCTCGGAAGGCGTGTCAACAGTGGGGTTGGCGACGTTGCTGTGCCAAAGCGACGCGCTCGAGTAGACAGTCGCGGTCTTGTAGTCGTAGAGCATGCCCAACTGGATGTCCTCGCCGAGCGCCGGAACCATGAGCGGCTCCATGGCTGTGCTTCCGGTCATTATTGGTAATTTTTGTGGCATTGCAAATCCATTATTGTAGTTTTTTGTTTCCCTGCGCCGCAGGCTGGCGGCGCAGCAGACCATTCCCTGCGCCGCCGCTGTAGTCCCCAAAAGATGGCGGGCGCAGAAGAATATGGGAAATGTCTTCTCTAACTGGGCTTCGCCGGCTGGCTTGCCCGTGCTGACTGCAAGGACTTCTGCGTGAAGGTGTACAGAACTGCCCTCATCCGCATCCCCACCTCTTGTTCCTCAATGGCTACCCCCCTGTTCCCTGCACGATATGATCACTGAAATTTGCCTAAATTTTGACTTCCCTATTTCACAATTCATCTGTTTTACATTTTGATATAAAACCCAATATCCTGATGCGTGCCGACGAGTCCTGGCGCTGACTCTAATTCCGCGATTCGAGTTGAATGCGGTGAGTGTGGTGCTTTTGCCCTTTTCTTTCGTTCTTCATCTTGAAGGCTGACCAATTGTTCCCCCACTCCCCCGCCCCGTGTAATATTCGCACTAGATCATCATCCTGGTTGACCGCTCTGCTCGATGGAAGGCGAAAAAATCGACGGGGCCCGGAAGGGGATGCGGCTGCTGTTGCGCTCGATTCCAGCCGACAAGGGCCTCTACTTCAACTTCATCGGATTCGGTAGCTCGGACAAGCTCCTATTTCCGACGTCCTTTGCGGACGCCGAACGGCACGTCCACTCGATTGGAGCCGCAGCAATGGGTTCGCGCAGTTTGTCGCGGCGACGAGCGAGCGGCTGCCGCCCAAGGTCTTCAAGATAATAAAGGCTGCCGTACTACCACGCGTCACAGATCTAGCTGGAAAAAAATTAAAGGCGAAAAGCATCTGGGGAAAATCCTTAAGGTGGACACAGTTATAAGAGCCACAATTTTCGTGCTTCACTTCTCCAAGGGTACAATTTGGTCGCCTTTTCTCACTGGAGGATGTACACACTATAATTCAACATTAAAGGAAGGCACAATAAGAAATTGAGGCATTATTATCGAGGGAGACCTGCTATGAAGACTGCCCGGTGGTTGCCGGGCTCAATGAAAGTGCTGCAGGGTCCTATGCAGCAGCAGCTCGACCAAGGCACCGACACTATTCTTGAAATGTCCAGGATGCTACGGTTTAAGTTTCCCCTTTTCTTTGCCCGTTTGAATGTTGTTCTGTTGTTCAGTTTCATCATTGTTATTTTTTTTTGGATTGGCTGTGAGAACCCAGGAAAAGAATCGCAATCGCTAGAACAGAAATAACTGCATCCGTGCTGGGTCCAGACGGATGACGAATGGGAGCCGCGCTCCCAAAGACTGGTTGTAACCGGCACAGTGCATGCATTAATAGCATTGCCGATGATGGCCGAAGTTCGAAGGAAGTTTTATGCGGGTGATATGCGGGTCGTTGCGCAACTGTCGCACACACACTCACAGGCTCGTTACTGAGTGCACTCGCTAAACATGGTCAATAAGTAGCCAGAAAAGAGTTCGTTTTTCATTCACCAAAGGAAACCTATTACATGCTTGAATTCAAAAAATTGGGGAAATATCGAGCGTTTGCTTGACTAGCTTTGATCCCTGCATGCTGCAACTGCTCAGCAACTTGATCAAGGTGCAACCAATCGCTCTTGACGTGCTCAACAGAAAGTGTAACAGAGCCTTCGAAACCTGAAAGGGACGTAGCCAGCTCCTCAGCGTCGATAAGAAACGTTTCTTCGGTTGACGGAGAATCGTTCTCCTCATTCAGAAATTGCTCAATAATAAGAACAATATCCAGAGCAGCGGATTGTCTTCCATCATTCTGAACAAAGCCTTTGCAATGTCTGGCAGCAGCGGCAACGAGTGGGTAAAAACAGCTTGGAAGATGATTTCGATGTGAAGAGCCAGTGGACTCGAACGCGATCCGCACTCGCTTGAATCCGTTGCCACCAGACAAGGAATCAAGTAACAGCTCAGTGTCGTGGGCAGTCGCTCGGGAGACGTTGAAGTCGCTATTGGTCATATTATCGTGTCCACAACTACACACGACATGCAGTCCAATTGAAACCAGCTGCGTCGCAGAAAAGCGACGCTCCGCGATTGCAGTTCCAAGCCACGACAACGAACATTCAATGGCTGATCGTGGTCCACTACAGCCAAGAAAAGCGAAATCAATATGCTCCAAAGCCGGCGCAGGCGGTCCTGGTAGCGTGAGCAGCCTGCATAACGCCTCGTTGAAGCCGACATGGGTCGAGACAACGCCACGCGTGAAGTCCGTTAGAATAATACGTATGCCACGCACGTGCTGTAGCGCTCCAAACCTTGAACGTGCGTCTGCAATCCATCGGATGGTCTCATCGGTCATGCTGACACCTGAAATATCTAGGCTTCGAAGATGAGTAGCTGCTCCTAGAAAAGCTCGTAATACCGGCGCATGGTAGGCGTCAATACGTACAGATATATCAACGAAGCTTGAATGCCTCAGCGGCAAGAAGCAGAGTGTCTCTAGAGAGGGTATCTGAGCATCGTTTAGGATTCCAGATTCCAGGGCACCATATTCGTACGGATGGTACATATTCACAGCCGCGATTCGAAGGGACTTGACGGTAGGGGGGTTCTCGCTAAATCCAAGAGTCGATAAAAGATGCAGGGCGTATCGCCAACTGTCAACGCGAACGTAGCGAAGGCGGGTGAGGAGTGAAAAGTCAAAACCGATGCTTCCTCATCATCGGTCTCGCTGAGATTTCCGTCGGTGCCCTCAATTTGAGGACCGGTGCATCGAGGCCACTGAACAAATGACATATACAGGTCCTCAAGGTGCAGAAATACGCGAGCGATGAACTCGGCAGGTTGGGATCGGATTTCCTTGCGCGAGTCGAATACGATCTTAAAGGCGGTGGCATCCAGCCGCTCGAGTCGATGAAGGCGCAGCAACGCAGTTCGCAACGTGTCGCGGTCGGCCGGAGCATCGAACGCAGGGGTGTTCCTGACACGCAGCCGCGGAAAGTCGACGCTCACGAGTATGTCCGGGTCGCAGGCGTCCAGGATCTTTGCCACGGCGAGCGTAGCCTGGTTGTCGCCAAGTGGCCACGCCGACTCGCGGCACCAGCCGTCGTCTGCGAGAGGATCCACGAACACCACACGCGCTGTATGCACGCGCAGCAGCAGCAGGGCGGTCGGGGTTGCCACAAGCCGAGCAAGAAGCGGCGTGGTTGTCGGCAGTCGCACGCGATGCCACAGGCGCGGCAGCAGCAGCTGGCGCAGCAGGCGCGAGACTCCTACGCAGGCGGCGAGCATCGGCAGGGGCGCATCCAAGAAACCAGCGGCGGCGTCTGCGGCTGATGAGTGCGGCGTCGCCGAGGCGGCAACAACAGCTTCCGCAGCAGCATCCGCAAATGCGTCTAAGACTGCTTCGAACATCAATTTATAAATACCAAGTACGATCTGGCCCTTGCAAGGGTTTAGAGTACTGTGAAATATAGTTAATACTGTCTATGACCATCTAATTTCAGACAATAAATATTTATTAAAAAACGCAGTATCCCTCGATGAGTCGATAATACATAGTAATATCGTGGTGGTAATACTGTACGACAGAATTCGATGGTATCAGTATGGCGTAACAAAAAATTGTATATCGTACCGGTATCGTAACGTCAAAAATCGCCTTTGTACCGGAATATCGAATTCCGTACCATTGAGCCCAAAAGGGGACGGACGTACTGTGAAAAAGCGGCAATCCCGACCATTACTGGAAAAAGATTAGTACAATGTCAATGAAACATTGCAATACTGCGTACCGTACCGGTTTTTGATATTTTAATTGGGCGGTACGGTTTTTTTTTGGATATCTTATCCAATACCACGGTATGGTATCAGTCTGATCTTCTGTTACCGCCAAATACCGGACACAATCCTAGTAACAGACAATATTGGATAAATATTATACCAAAATCATACCACCAACTGGCCTACTGTCTATCGGAATTAGGTATGAATATACACTGTGGTAACGGCAAAGAGAAGTCATGGCTATTACCATCTAATCTGAATACCATAGCCTGGTATAAAATATGCTACTACCCTGGTAGTACTTTACTATGTAAAGTTTGGTCTGTACAACTTCGGTACAATATTTAGCCAATACCATTCTGATACCATACCATAAGGTTAAACCCATAAGGACGCAAATAAAATCGCGCATTCGCTCGTACCACTCTTTGGGCTAGTGCCTTGAAAAGTGATACAGCCAGGTCAGAAAAGAACACGAAGGGAAGGGCGGATTTTATTTAGACGGTTAAGAAGTTCCTGATGCTCCACTGATCTTGTCTCAGGGTTCGAAGGGTGGTTAAGGCCATTTCCTCGAAGATCAACAGTCTTCAGTGACTTATTTTCGGACAAAGCTGAGCAAATCAAGCGCAGGTGGTGTGTCTTGCGGACGCGGTGGTCTGCAACAGCGAAATTTAAAACGGAGAATGAATAAGGAAAGCCTTCGAATCACCTCTTAATATCAGATGCCTCAGTGATGTAGTTTTCTTTATGGCATCGGCGAGAGTTTCAACAGCGGCGTTCGTAGCATAAAATCCGTCCACCTCGGCCATCAATTCATACATTGAGTCATCATCATCAGCAGCAGACCGACGCTCGACTGAGCCCGGGCCGGCGTACGGAAAGCCGGCAAAAAGAGATACGAGCGTAAGGGAGCGCAGGTGCGTCTTTAATGGGATGGCGCTGTGCAGCTGCAGCTTCTGCGTGTCAGAGAGGGGGAGGAAGCAAAGCCAGGGGCTCCAGGTCCACATCCAAGGTCCGCCGGCCGACGTAAGCCAGGGTGTAATGGCGCGCGAGTGGAACGGCACACCAGGCACCGGCCGCTCGGCGCATCGCAGCCAGTGACGCAGGCGCCTGAGCGGCATGCGCGCTGCCGCCACCAGGAACTCGCGAACTTCTACCAGCCACCCAAGCCATGCGGTGGGCATCAGGGTCTCTGACAAGTGTTGAGTCGTTTAAGTTCGTTAGGCGTCTCGCCCTCGCCACGTTGGCCACTGCGCTGGGCCCGTGTTGAACGGAATCGCCGACGCGCGGGGCGCATCGTAGAGCGCTGAAGGATGGTCGCCGCTTGTGGCGAGATTATTGCAGGGTTAGGGTTCAATGTTCGTCGTCGACGCGTTGCTCCTTACTCCCCCGCCCGCTAGACCAGAATATGCACGATCCTCTCGGCACCAGCGATGGATCGCCAACTACGATGAGTTTGTCGGCATTATCGACACTCCAAGCGCGTATGATGCACGTATGTTTCTTGCTCTTCAAGAAGGCACCCATCATGAAGTATAGAAACGGTCCCGGAATGGTTCTCTCTTGGTTGAAATAGAATTGATTTTGATGGTGAAAGGGACAATGCAAGAAATGGAAGTCGGGACGGTCGGCAGCCAAAATATCAGGAAAGATAAAAGAACATCAGGAGGAAAAAAAACTGGACATGACGGGGACGCTGAGTTATTTCCGGCAATGGGCGGCTCGACTGTCAGAATTGACCGAATCGAATCTGTTGTTCCAAGGAGGCCGGCGTTCCGTTAGGTTGGGCATGATCCATTACCTCCAAGCCAGTCTAAGGCGGTGCGCGAGGCCACTTTTTCTTACAAGCAAGACACGAACCAATCAGATGCTGCCTGGACGGCTGAACACCTGTCGCGGTGGCTCGTCGTGCCTTGACATGCTAAAGCATATATGCTACGCAGGTCCGCTTGTTCCGCTGCGGTCGGTAGCTTGATGGCCCCCGACTGGCGCATGAAAGTCGGCGCGGCCACCTGGCCCACCTCGGCGATCGCACGGACCTGGCTGCAGTCCTGGATAGTGATCTTGTAGCAAATGGTCCTATCCCTTCACCACGAAATAACTGTATTTCTGGCAGCATTGCTGGATAACTGCCCTAGCCAAGCGAGCGAGTCGCTCCACACGTCGTAACTGCGGTGTCTATTCGTGCCTCCGGCCACCGCTGCCGTATCCACAGTCCCGTCCGGGTTGATTTTGCAAGATACCTCCACCTCCCCGACATCATCTGACGAGTTCACATCATGTCGGAGGTTCTTGAGCATGAGAGCTGCGATTTCGTCAGACTGGCATGGGAGCCGCTCGAACCGCGCCGGCGACTTTCGCCACCACGTGACGCCAGCCTTGACCATGCAGTCGTAGAGACTCCCCTTGGTTACGCAGCACCTCTTCAGGGCTGAGGCTGGGTCGACGGCATGGGCAACAGGCAGAGCCGGGTCTGGGTGGGCTTGGACTCGGCGATGCCCTGCCGCTTCGTGGGTGGGGAACACCACGATCACAATCACAGCGGCGGCAAGAGCCGCAAGCCTTAGCAGCCGCATTTTGCCAGAGGGGTATAAAAGCTGTGCTACCCGAGTGGAAACAGAAAACCAGCTTTGTGTCAATACATCCACATTTGCCTAAGTGACGCTCTAATCCCTCACCTGGAGAGCACGATGGCACAAGACTTGTGATGGCGGCGCTGGTTGACAAGGGGTGATAGAATGCTGGTGGCTTCGAACTAATGCCTTGATCTATTTCTATACCAAAATGTGAAACAGATGAATTGTGAAACAAGGAAGTCAAAATTTAGGCAAATTTCGGTCAAAAAGAGGAGGCACAGGGTTCAAAAGGAGATTGCGAGAAACGAGATAACGGTGAGTAGAAGTATTGAATGTAAGCCAGGAGTTGAAAACAGGAAGTTCCATTCAACAAGGGTAACCCTAGCCCTCCTATTTTGCTGCGGCCACTGCGCAATTCTATATCAGTTACATCGCACTGCAGCCAGCAGAGAGCTCGTGCAGCAGCCGGTTTCTCACTCAGTAAGGCGTGCCGCCCGCCCACGCTGCGCGTATTGCTGTCCGTAAGCTGCCATCCAACGAGCTTTTCCTTGACAGTCAGTGGCGGAAAATCCGGAATGCCGCGTCATCATCACGCACAGGATGTCCTAGATCGGCACGCTGGTGATGATTATGGGGTAAGAGCGAGAGCAGTAAGGGGAAGTAGTTGGGGGGAATTGCGTACTGATATTTTTAACGCTGTGGTTGTTATTCCGCCAGTCAAAGACTGACGCAAACTAGTGGAAGGAAACGGGGAAAGGGAAAGGGGAGGGGGGCGGCGGCAATACTGCAAAAACAAAGCGTACTTTCAGGTGTCTTTGTCCTTTGATAAATGACAAAAACACCTGAATGTAGGCCGTGAGGCACATAGAGGGTAGGGTGGGGGAGGGCCAAGGAAGTAGGGTGCAGATTGGAAGTTATCGGAGCATTTGCCGGAAGGGAAACTCAGAAAAGGAGTTTTCCGGGAGCGCGGGAAGGAATAAACCGGGATGGGTACATAGCGCAAGATATGAAAAACCCGTAGTTGCAAAGGTGGGCGTGGTTGCAGGGCAAGGCGGATCAGGCAGCGGTGGAGGCGGGGATGGAAAGAAGCGAAAGCGGGAAAAAAGAAAGGGATGCATTGCTGTCGGTTGCGGGGCAGGGGGGAGGAGGAGTGGGCTTGCAATTCCCCTCAGTAAATAACTGATCAGCGAATAGGAAGTTAAAGGAGAAGTGGAGTGGCGAGGACGTGCTGGATAGAAAGAGGGGAGATTTCCCTCGATCAATAACTGATCAACGAAAAGAATGTGAAAGGAAAAGGGAGCGGCGAAAAACATGTGCGAGACAGAATGGGGGAGAAGTCGGCGGGCCGGACACGAGGTAAGGCTTAGGGAATCGGAGAGAAGGATAGGCCGGGCTATCTCCCACAATCAACGGCTGATTGAACCGATATTGGAGGGAAAGGGGAAGGGGGGTATGGAATAAGCGGGCGGAATAGAATGGGATGGAAACATTTCCGGACCGTACAGGAGGTAAGTTCTGTGGATCAGGGGGATAGGGTAAGGCTTGAAATGAAATTGACCATGTTGGATCAATCGAATCGGGAAAGGTGGGTGTTACCGAAAGGAGTCGCAAGTCAGGAAGCCGTCGACGGGATCCTAAGAAAAGGGGTTAAGCATGAAAGAAAAAAACTGATGCTAATGAAAAAATAAAACATGCCGAGGGAATGGGGGAAAAGTAACAGGAGAAGGAAACGGGATATGACTGTGGATACGTGTCATTGAATCGAGGGGAGGGTGGAGGGGTCAATTATAAGAAGACAAATACACCAAAAAGGCTGTTGTCAGCACGGTGTCTGCAAATGAAGTTCTTCATAGGCGGGAGGTCCTGGCAGTGAATGTTGGTCGAATCGGTCACATAGGAAGAGTAGAACTGAACGAGCCATCTTTTCCGTCAAGATTGTTGGTGGACCAGATCATGTGTGGCGCTGCGGGGCTCATCGCGGTCGTGATCGTCATTGTGATCTGGTTCATGCTAGTTGATTAGCTCGTGATTCATAACGCGGCAGTGCCGCTTGAGCTCGGCCTTTCTCATGTAGCCGCGGTGGCACACGTCGCACCAGAATCTCGGGTGGTTGAAGTGCGCAGACGATGTTTCCTCGTGGCGTTTCAGGTCAGCCTTGCGCTTGAAGACGACGTCGCAGAGAGCGCACAAGAACATGTCGGGGTGTGAGTCGTGCACCGCGCGGCAGTGGTTCTTGGCGTTCCACCTGCCTATGATTACCAGGCCGCAGCCTGGGTGCGTGCAGCGGTACCAATTTGCGCCATTTGGGCCAACCGGCACCGGCCGATGCGCGCACACGTACACATCCGCCTCGTTCATGGCCGGGGCGTTGTTCTCCTCGCCAGCCGGACCGGCGCCGAGCAGCTCGAGCGGCTTTACGTGCGGTGTAACGGGAGGCGAGATGTTAGTGGGGGTAGTCGATCCTGCTGCTTGATCGAAGCAACTAGACATGGTGCGGAGCCACTTGTGGAACTGTTCCTCAGATGCGTTATAAGCACGTGATAGTAAAGGAGAAAGAAGTCGATTAGTATTGCAATAGAAGCTTCAGATGCCTTACATCATCGTCACTAAGATCTTGTAAATCCTTCATCGAGATTGTAGGAGGCCCGTAAAGATCACCGCCGGCCATTGCTCTGTTAGGATCCTATGTATACAGCCCAATCCCATATGCACCCCATCCCAATCAAGCAAACGAGCGAAGAGAATGTGAAGGGATGTAGTTTTAAAAAAAAAAGGTAATCCGTAACCTCTGTCTTCGGTGAGGAAAATTGTAGGGGCGTACGTACGAAATTAAAGTCTGCCAGTAATCCTTGGACGACTTGGCTTTGGAGGTCCAGGATTGCTTCTAGGTGCCCGGCGTGAAGCAATTCCTGCTCGTCGGCGTTCTCGCTTAGCCTCTGGCCAGGCGAGGGCATGTTGAACACGAGGGAGGGCGTCAGCGAAGCCGCCAGTGCCAGGCTGGACGACGACGGCAGAAGGCTGCAAGTCTCAGCGGCGTCGTCATGGGACCTGTGTGCCTCCTCCAGGGTGGCAGTAGCGATCGCGGGGTCTTCAGGGTTCTGTGTGCCAAGACCGAGGGTCGTTGGGTGCCTTGTCAGCAAACCTTCGGGTTGAGTCCACTGGCCGTCGAACAACCTTGCGAAGCGGAGCATTACCGATGTCGACGCAGGCAGAATACAGGCATGGAGGGAGTATAAATAAGTTCAGAATGATGCGGAACAAGGAAGGTATGGGAGGGAAAGGACGTAGGCTGGAGGGATGCATTACATTGCCGTCGAATAAGCAGGCGAAGAAGTCAGGATTCCCGGCGTGGTCCCGGAATACGGATAGAATGACAGGAGAGTTGTTCTCGGAGGAGGATAGTAAGCGCTTCTATGAACGTCTTTAGTATGTATGGGACGTGCGGCCGGGTGGGCAAGGGTTGGTCGGGGTTGAGGGCCGTCGGAGGCGGCGCCAAGGCAGGGGCAAGCAGGGGCCAACTGCCTGAGTTCCACGTGGAGAGGCGAGAGGGTGCTCTTCATTTAGTATCCCCCCTCCCATCGCGGCGCAGGTTCCGTGACTGGTCTTAAAAGCACGTGGGCACAATTGCCACGTGGTCGCCACGTTTACCCTAACCCACACACACGCGCTGCCCCTTCCTTCTCCTTGCTAAATTTTATATTAACTCTGCTTGTTTGGCCATCCAATTGGATGGCTGGATGGGGTAGGTCGATAGGGTGGTAAGTAAACTTGGTGACATCTCTGGGTGACTGGGCCCCAAACAGGATGTCAGGCTCTTAGTGCGCAGCTCAGGTCTGGGGAGGCGTTAGGGCCCTACTTTAAGGGGGTCGCTCTTCCCTGTTGGTCACGCATCGTCTGGCGCGGTCTGCCTACCTTCGTCATTCGCTTCAACTTCTTCCCCACTCCCACTCTCTCCCCGATACAAGCCAGGTCCATGATTTTTTTAACATAAAAAAAAATCTTAAACACCGCCGGCAAGTAAAGCGCTCTGTCCACCATTGAATTGTTTCGACTACTGTTGGAGATGTCGATCAGGGTGTAAAAAACAGTCGCTGACTGGTACTTGCCTCACTTAGCACCAGATTACTCTGGCAGTCCAGGTTCGGCCTCTCTTCCCCAGTGCAAGCAGATACTCTTATCAGTCTGTGCAACTGGTGCGTGAAACCACAAACGTATCCAAACATTGACAAAACAGGGCCAGCCAACACCACCACAGCCCCTCCCGCACTGGTACAGGTAGTCGTCCGTCGATATCCAGCTTCCATGCAGTTTTCCGTACCTGCTTTCCGCACGGGCCACCCCGTCGGCAAAGTCACACACACCTAAGCTCACAACGCCACCCTGTGTGAAGGCGAATGTCACTTAGTGGGGCGTAGTTAAGAGGCATTGGGGGAGGTGGTGTAATGGAAATATAATTGGGCAGAACGAGGACGGTACGAATGCGGATGCGGATGCGGCAGAAACTGAGAGGCTTAAGAATGATGTATGTGGTGGCGACGAAGGGGAAGTCGTGGGAGAAGCGAGAAGATGATGGCGGCGGAGGCAGGGTCGGGGGAGGGGCGCCTACCGTACAATTTACTTTATGGATTCAGCCCAACCACGGAGCCCCAGGAGCTGCACCTTCGCCTGCATCTTCACCTGCACAAGCACCGTTACCGATGCCTGTTGGAGGAACAACAACACCCCGCGCTGTCGTCGGCACCGTTGGCATGTTCATCATCGACTCGTTCCAGTATCTTGATGACGTGGATCCATCTGCCACCGGCGACGCCTCCTCCGCCATCCCTGCCAACCACCCACCGCCCGCACCGCTCGCCTCGCCTCCCAGGCAAGAAGAACGCCGCGACGCCGACCAGGCCGGCGGTGGCGGCACCTTTTTCGCAGTCGGTGCCCGCGTCTGGCTGCCTCCGCACGCCGTTCGTATGGTCATCGACGACGGCGGCGACATCCCACCCAGCATGCGCGTCGCCCTCGACAACTTCGCCGATCCAGATCACCTCGGCGCTGGGCCTTGGCTCTGGCGAAGGAGACCGGACGGCAGGGGTACTACGAGGGCTCTGAACACGTATGCCGGAGAACATCGCGGGTGCGTGCTGGGCTTGCCGGGCTTTGATGACTACACTACACGCCCCCCTCCCTCCTCACTTTGCACTACTCTGCATCCTCTGGTGTTGCAACGGCTCAGTTCAGATGCAGGGTCACATTTGTGCCACCCCCATCCTATCTTTTCCTTTAATCCAAGATAGAAACTCACGCCGTTCCGCCAGACTAACTTTTGAACCGTTATGTACGTATCGACACCATTAACCCTTTCCGTCCTAAAAACTCAGCTTTGAATATCTTTCACCAAAGCTTCGTTTGAATCCCATCGATCTCGTCGACGACGCGTCCACCCCGCCGAGCCTTCCCGCCTACCTCCACGCCGTCTGCTCGCCGCGTCGCCTTCTAGAGATGGCCTCCCAAGCCTGTGCTATAGCCGACCCCGCCCCACCGCCCTTCATCGTGTGGGAACCCATCCCGGACTCCGCTATCCCCGAGAACCTGCCCACCTTGCTGGACGCAATGCGGCACGTTGCTGTCGTCAGCCCAAACCACGAGGAGGCCGCTGCCTGCCTGCTCGACTGGGGGGCTGACCGACTTCAAAGCCAACTCGACGATGCCGGCGCCTGTCCCGACAACGCTGCGCGCCGCAAATGGATTCTTGATGTCCTGGCCCTCGGGCTCTGGACGCAGTACCACCGGGCACATCCGCAGCCGCCCCGCCATCTTTGCAGCGCGGAAACAGCCGGCGCGCACTCTTCCGCCTTGCACGCGCCCGCCTGCCCCGTCGTTGTCGTGCGTGCTGCTGCTCTTGGCAGCTGCTTTGTCACCTGCGAGCTGTCTGGCCCTGGTGAGGCTCTGCATCGGCCTTGCTCCGGTTGGGTAGACGCGTACCACACCTCGGCGATGCAAGACAAGGTCGTTGACGTCACAGGTTAATAACTTACTTTTCTTTGCTCGTCGTTCAGCTTCTGCCTCCTTTCTGCCTCATTTGTTACTTATGAATACCGGCCGTTCCATTCCTTCTTCGTTTCCTTTTGATTATCCCCGCGCCCCGGCTCAGGCGCTGGGAATGCCTTCATGGGCGGACTGGCCGCCCATCTCGCGTCGCACCTCCCGCACCCGACCCTTCCAATCCCCGCTACCGTCGCGCACGCTGCTCTCCTCCGCGCCGCTGTATCGGCCAGCTTCGTGGTCGAGCAGCGCGGCATGCCGCTCGTGCGCCGTGCCACCGACAACTACGATCATGGTGGCGGTGACGGCGATGGCGATGGCGACCGCTGGAGCACAGGCGGAGTGGGCTATGGAGGCGATAAAGACGCCCTTGGCGACCGCGCGAGCAGCGACTTGTTGTGGAACGGCGACCGACCCGAGCGGCGACTGCTTGAGATGGAGCGGCGTGGTGGTCACAGCGGGCCTATGGGAATTCGCGAGGAAGGGCGGCGGGCGCGCTAATACCTCGCCCCAGTTGCATGAGTCGGTGGAGAGCGTCAAGACTGGTCATATTCCATTCAACTACATACCGTATATAGCACCACCAGGGTTAATAAAATCGCTGGCGTATGTGCGCCCAGTGTCGTCTCTCTGACGAGCCGAGATGGATGCCATCAACATGTTCTTCCGGCCTGCCTGCGTGTTCCGCTTCGGCTATACAAGGTTGTGCAGTGGTGGCTCCAATTCCTGGAGCTCAATACCACCGACACGTAAAGGATGCTCTGTGTGAACGCGCGTACGAGAGGTGTGCTGGCCAGAATGCTTATCGCACTTCGCCACTCAAGGCTCATCTCCTCCCACCCAGACGACTGCAAAAGGCAGAGGAGCGTCGTCGAGCTGGCACCTTGGACCGCCTTTCTTCTTGCGAAAGATGAACCGAAACGGCTGAAGTGCCTGCTGCTCAAGTGATTTTAGCGACCGCAAAACTTGATTTGGTTTTTGCAATTTAAGTTTTATTTTTTAAATCATGTGCATTGGCTCTGCTGGTAAGGCGGGCACCGGGTAAAGTCGGAAAGAGGGCAAGCTCAAGATAACTTTGTCCTCAACAGCGGGACTTTTCTGTTGCAAGGATCTGCTTGGCATGGCTGATTCACGATCGTTTTGATGAGAGTATCAAATTCTCCGTTGCACTCTTGTTAGTTAGCTGTCAATTTGCTATGAATTCACTGTAATACAAATCTCCGGCTACATATAGGTCTTAAGTAAAATATCCAAGAATGATGCAAGCTTTTGGTTTGTCATTAAGGGCTACCCGTAAGCTAATTGGATGCGAAAGGTCCGTTATTATTTCAGACCAAAATACATTAGAAAAAAGGGACGTTCACTTAGCAGCAGATGCTATACTCCCATTTCCTCTAATAGAGCGTGACCGTTCATCGTGGAGGCTTTTCCGACCTGACAGTAGGTGACGTGCCTGATGACTGGGCGTTGGCGGGGCTGACATGAAAGCGATGGGCTAGACACGCCTGGTTGTGCCTATTGGATGCGGTGGTGGACGTTTCGTGCGCATGCAGGCATTGGAGGGGCACTGCGACTGGTAGAAGCGCAGTGTCGCACAGCAATCAAGGGATAAAACCCGCAAAAGGAAAGCCACGGGCGAGACAACCCTCGCAGCGGCTGGCGTTCCCGTAGAAGCTTCTGCGCCTCTCGCGCCGCGCGAGACAAGCCGCCAATGACCCAATCGTGTGCGCGGTGCTGCGCTCGGCATGTCACACACGGAGTGCGTGAGCAGAACAGCACGGCTGCATTGCTGCGGCGTGGCACTGCAAAGGAATCCACAGAACACATCATAGGCATACTCACATACACACACACATAAACACGCACACGTTGTCTCTCTCCTGCTTACAACTCGGTCGCACAACCAACAGCACCACACCCCCAAACAACACTCGACCTACCAAACAACGCATCAGCCTCGCTTCTTCAAGAAGCCAGCCACCCCGCCCTCTCACCCCCCTCTCAACCAACTCTCTCCCGTCGCCACCGCTTCCCATGATGTTGCCGACCCTAAGGTCTGCCTTCCTAGCGCTCGTCGCCGGCGCCACCGCCGTCGCCGCTGCCCCCGCACCGCTCGCCGCGCCTGCGCCTGCCCACCTCGCCCGCCGTGCCGACTCGATCGTCCTCACCCTCGGCGGCGAGAATGGCGGCCAGGGCGTCAACGCCCTGCAGTGCAACAACGGCGTCGCCACTGCCACCATCAACCTGCAGGCCTCCATCAACGTCAACAATCTTCACGCCTACCAGCCCATGGGCGAGCTTGGCCTGCCCACCGTTACCGCCACCTTCACCCTCAATGGCGCACCAGCTCAGCTCACCCTCAACAACGCCTTCAACGTGCAGGCCGGCTCCACCGCCTCTGGCAACACCTGGGTCTTCACCCTCCAGGACGACGGCCCACACCCCGGCGGCCAGTTCAACCTCGGCGCCTGCACTGCTGGCACCACCCCGACAGTCACGATTGCCTTCTCTTCGTCGGCCATCACCGACGCTCAGGGTCTGCCCAACGGCGCCGACGGTGGTCCCGCGGTTCCCCAGGTGAACGGCCCGGTGACCGTCGTCAACGGCCTTCCTACCCAGTTCAACGGCGGCACTGGTGCCGCCGCCACGACCACCTCTAAAACGTCATCCGCCGCCGCTGGGAACGCTGCCACCTCAACCACCGCGACTGCGGCCACCACGTCCGCCGCCGCCGCTGCCGCCGATGGCGCTTGCACTGTCACTATCCCCGCAAACGCTCTCAGCGCTACCGGCCTTTCGACTCCTTGGGTCGTTTCGGGCGGCGGCTGCCTCCAGACCGCTGATGGAATGCAGACGTACGTATGGCGTGTTTGTCTAATATTCCCTATTCGAAATTTTGGTCGTTATTCACACCGTTGTCTTCATTCGTAGGTTTGCCGAGTGCACCATTGTCGACACGACCAACGGCAACCTGTTCGTCTACTCGCCGCTGGTCATCAACAAGGGCCAGGCCCACGTTACGCCGGTCGTTCCCACTCTCCCGGCCAACAGCGTCGTGGGCTGCTGGTTCGGCACGAACGGTGCCTCCACCACCCTCGCGGACAACAACAAAGGCGCCGACCTCAAGACCGCCGCATGCGTCAACGGCGACCCGAACACAGCCGGCGACATTTTCGGCCAGTTCGCGGCCTGCAACGGAGCCGCCTTCTTCACCGCCGCAAAGGCTGCAAACCCCACCATTCCGGCTCTCGGAACTGGCAGCAACGGCAAGCCCTGCTACACCACCCGTTCCTTTTCGATCGTTGATATGGACCAGTCCGACAACGTGATCAGCACATACCTCCTCGACGGCAACGGCAAGATTGGTCAAAAGACCACTGCAAACGCCAAGACTCTTACAACCGAGATCAACAACGGCTCGGACAATGTTCTGCTTGCCAGCTTCATGCGGCCCGCCCTCGGCTGCACCGACATCACCACCACGGACCTGGCCGACCCGAACGGAGCCAAGGTCCCGTCGCTGGCGCTCCAGGAGCTCCAAGCCAATGCCTTGCAGGCTGCTCCCATCGCCCTCGTTCCCCCCAACGATCCCATGGTTGTTGACGGCAACGGAAACATCAAGACGACCAAGTTGAATGCCTACCGCGCTGCCGTCGGCCAGCCTACTGCCGCCGGATCCACCACCGAAGCTACCACCTACTGCCAGAACTACCTCGACGTTGGCGCGCCGTCCATCATCACCGACGCCAAGTTCACCAAGGGCTTCTCCACCCCGGACGCTGGAAACGGTGCCGACCTTTTCACTTTCCTTGGCCAGCGCTACGAGGCTTCGTGGACCGGCCTCGGCTGCCAGAACCTGGTCAAGGTCACCTACCTGAACGCCACGGCCGGCACCCCGATCATTGCCAACCGCGACGCCAACGGCGTCACCCAGTCGCTCACCTTCAACACCGCGTCGCTGCTCGCCCTGGCCCAGACGAACGGCCTCGCCACCGGCTCCGCGAACGCCGGCACTGGTACTGGTGGCGCCGTGACGTCCACCATCGTCGTCACCGTCACCCGCACCCACACCGTCACGGGCGGTGCCGCCGCGACTACTGCTGCCGCCGCTACCACCACCAGCAAGGCTGCCGCTGCCGCCACCACCACGGCCGCGGCGGGCGGCGGCAACGCCGCCACCGGCGCCACCGTCACCCACACCCTGAGCAGCGGCTTCACCAACGGCGGCTGGTGCAGCGGCTCGGGCCAGTTCCAGACGCAGCTGACGCTCAGTGTCAAGGCGGTGACGCCGTCGGTGACCAACAGCGCGTGCTCGGGGCGCGGGCCGATGGGCGAGTGCGGGCTGCCGACGTTCACGGTGGCCGTGACCAAGAACGGCGCCGCCGTCAACATCGTGTCGTGGAACGGCAACGCCGCCACCGGAAACACCTTCTCGTTCACCGAGACCGACGACGCGCCGTACTACGGCGGCGGCCTTGTCCTCGACATCCCCTGCTCCTACGGCACGGCCGGCTCCACGCCCGCCGACGCCGCCAGCGGCGTCGCCTTCGCCTTCTCCACCACCACCCCGACCGTCGACCTCACCCTCAACGACGGCACCACCGTCACCGCCAACGTCGTCATCGCCGCTGGCTCGGCGTGAGAGATTATTACCCTGCTGTGCAGGTCACGACTGTTGCTGCCTCCCCCCCCGCTCCCATTCGTCTTTTTCTTCCCTCTGCACACTACTGCTAGCGCTGGCTCGCTGCCGTGACTGCTCGTTACCTACCCCCACCCGCGTTGCAACACCCCCCCGTCCTTTCCCTTTTGTTCACTCACTCCCTTCCCCCATCCCAACCCACTCAACTGTGTCTTCAGTCTGTCCTTGTCCCCTATCACGCTTCCCACCATATATACGTTTTCTTTTTCCTGGTTCCTCCCCGGGGGGGTTTTTTTTTCTCCTTTTTTTTTCTCGTCCCGTTTCCGTTGGCCCTCTGCCTCCTCCTCCTCCTTCCCCCCCTTCCAGTATCCGTCGAGGGGACAACATTGAGAAATGTGGATGGCTGGCCTAGGTTCTGGGCTGCGCTCGCTTTTGATTACAGTCGGTGCCCCAAAATATCTTTTTGACTGTCTCGATATGGTCGAAGGTGAAATCGATCCGCCTGGCTGGTGGATTCAATGCAAAACCGCACGGAAATTTGCAATTTCGCAATCGCTCACTAGACACAGGTGTGTGCAACCCGTACCCAGAAAAAAAAAACTCAACCAGATTGGGCACGACTAGAATGATATTCAGCACTC
>JADGKE010009682.1:0-18300 GCA_026954515.1 Cladochytrium tenue
ACCCCCACCCATGAAAAGCATGCGTATTCCGCACCTTTCAGCGATGTGTCATCACATCACATTGTGCACGTGCACCGGACTAGAAAGCGAGTTCCAGTAGTAATCAAATGGACTGTCGAAGTCGGGAATGGACACGCTGCCGCCCATGGCAAAGGAACGCGAAGCGCAAAAAGAGCGGCAAGAACGTCAGATACGCGTCGGTCACTATGCCGTCGTCACTGGCGTCCTCGTCCGAGCCGCTGCCGTCGAAATCCTCGTAGTCCGAGCCGTTTTTGAGCGTGGCTCCGTCGTTACTGATGAAACGGGCGAGAGTAGCTCGAGCGCCGTCAAGATAGGCGCGCCACTCGATACGTGTTGCGACCGAAACTTCCTCATGCGGTGTATTACAACAAAGCCAGGCGCGAGGTCAATGTTAGGTGGTAGTAGGAGCGTAGCTTGATAAGTCTTGGAGGTAGCATACGGCATGGTCGATTTTTTTTGGGATGGAAGAGGGTGGGGGCGAGCGGTGAGACCCACAGGCTTATAAATTCGGGCGCAAAGATTTGTGGGAGAGGGGAGAGAACGTGGAAATAATCAAGCTAGACACGGTCTCGCGCACGACAATGCCACGCTCTTCGGCGTTCAAAAAAAAATGCCACATAATTCAGGCGGAGGTACGATAGCGCCGAGCTTGTCGGTCTTCAGCCATCGGCGAGCAGTCCAGCTGAAGTTTGCCGGGAGAAGGAACGTGTGGTCGGTGTAAAGGTTCAACATGCTCCGGGTGGCCGGAGAAATCTGCGTGCGGTGCAACGCCCCCTCAGACGAAGAGTTATGACGCACCCCTCCGAGCAGGTCTTTGTTCACACCAACGTCGCGTCCTTTTTTGACAATCAACCCGGCGATGGCGACACTGAGTTACCCTCGGTCGCACAGCAGGGCTGGAAGGCCTTTTTTGTCCACCTTTACTTTCGCTACCTGGATCCAGAGGTGGCAACCGTACTGTGTATTTGACTGAAGTGATATAAGACAAGCTGACAATGAGATGACAATGAGATCAATTTTTCAATAACGATGTTCACTCGGCTGCAAGGTGAACAGTGAAAAAAAGTATCGAGTGGGCCTGCGAGATTCCCCCCGTAGCTGCGGTGAACCCTAAGAACGCATCGGGCGCTTGCACAACCTCGGCGAGATCGACACCCTCCGCGTCGAGGAGGCAGGCGTAATCCTCGTCTTTCAACGGATCATTGGCTGCATCGCCGGCCGCCTCAGCGAGCCACACGGTCAGGCTGCTCTGGGCGGCGTGGTACACGACACGGGCGGCGAGCGGTCGACCGTGCAATGGCGGCGCTCGGGCGCAACAGGCCAGGGCGAACAGGTGGTGCGGCGAGTTTGGCGCCGCGCCGCGCGACATCACGGCCACGTGGTTGTCTGAGGGGTCGCAAGACGTGTCGCGGCCCTGGTAGGTGTCGAACTCGACGGCTAGGCTACGCGGCAAGCCGGCGTAGCCGAGGCTTCCGCCGCCTTTGCCAACGGCAGCGGCGCCGGCCGGCGCTCCCTGCACCACAAACGCCAGGCCGTCGGCGCCCTTGCGGTCAATGAGGAAGACAAAGTCCGCCACGAACGAACGGTCAACTGGGAGGCGCGCCGGCGTCCATGCTGCGCCGACCTGGTCGGTGCGGTTCTCGGTCAGCAAGATGGTGCGGCGGCTGTCTCTGAAGTTGGAAACCGCCGAACCCACAAGCGACATCTCGGATCCCGCAAGGTCAAACAGGAGGTTTGTTTCTGTAGAAATAATGCGAGTTGGCAGACATACGAAATAAAAGATGAAGGGCGAAGTGCGAGACCCACTCTTCAATTGGACACCGCGGCTCTCTTGCCTCGCCGTTCTCCACTCCTCGCCGCCAGACCGCCAGCCGACCAGCCCTCCCTCGCTTACAGGCGGGGAGCGCCGTTCGAGCTCCTCGGCAGCGTCCCGCTCCTCCAGCTCCTTTCTTGCGGTCGGCGACAAGCCGTCACTGAGCGTTTCCGACAGCTCTTCCGTCAGCTTTTTCGTCAAACTTTCGACAAAGCCCTTGCGGCCCAGCAGCCTGCGCCGGTACACGGCCTGGAGCGCCCGGCTGTACCGGACCACATCAGATGCGACGCGGAGGAGCTCGTCCTCCATGTCGTTAATCGTTAGAGACACCTTCCTCTGTCTTGACAGCGACAGTGGTGCCTTCGACGTCGTCACGACTGTGGACGTGCTCCAGCACGTTGGGCCAAGCTTTGTGAGGATGCACATCTGGGCCTCGTATTCAATCTCTGGCAGCAGCGGCGAGACGCCAAGTTGGCGTGCATCGCGACTCCATTCGAGCGAGGCCGCGCCGGTCCACGACGAGTCGCCACGTCGCCGCCAACGCACTTGAATTTTGGTCGGTGTCCGCGGTGGTTCGTTGGCACGTCGACGATGACGTGGTCATAGGAGACCGTGGAGAGAGTTGGCGGCGACTGGGCAGCATCTCCAGGCAGCTTCCCGGTCACGACCACTAGCCTGCCTTTATGGCCTAGCACCACGTCGCCAGGCGCCGTAGACTCGTACTTGGATCCGGACTTGAAACCGCCGCGAAGTACTTTGGAGATGTTGGCCACGGCAAACGCCACGGTCGGGGCCTCGGCACCTAGCTCACGCAAGCGATCCTGTAGTGACTTCAACTTCTCGTACGAGTCGTGCACGCGAACCCAGTCGTCCTCGTCAAATGATACCTTAGTGTCATCCTCGTCAAGCGATACCTTGGTCCCGTCCTCGTCAAGTTGCTGTAACTCGACATGCTTCTGAAAAGGATGCAATGAATTGAGCACACTCTCTCCAAAAAGCGAGAGCAGCAGCGTTGGCGATCCGCCAAGCGGATGGCGGTACGGGGTCGTGCTGTTCAACTCATTCACGAAGTCATGCTTGCAAAGTTCTTCCACAAGGTTGTTCAGATATTTGGCTTCGTCCCGCTTTTTGGAGAGGTACTTCGACGCAGCTTGAATCTGGAACTGGTGCAGCTTGACCGCAGATTGTAACTCGTCCTTTTTGGCAGTCGTGTCAGCTAGTACATCCCGCAGTTCGGGCAGCAATTTACGCAGCTTGGAAGAAAACTCGCGCGTCGCAATATCCGCCGCATTGATCATGTTGTGAATCTGCGGTGCGAGCATCGAAAACTTGTTTTCAGTATCGCAGAAATGACGCAGCTCGAGCAGCGTGCTCTCTCCAAAGCGGAGTGCGTCGCTTGCTTGCTTGAGAAGCTCCGAGTCCAAGTAGTTGATCTGCCGGCTGTAGGCGTTGCCGAGTATTGACACAGGTTGGAGCTTGTATGACAGCGTGTTCATTTGGGTATGAAGCATGGTCGGCATCTCCTTCGCGACACGGCGTGCGTCCTCCAACGTCGCGACCTGGACGGCCAGCGCGCCGCTGTACGAGATCGAGAGTCGCTCCTTTTTGATCGCGTCAGTGTTTTCCAACTGAATCTTGGCACTGCTATTGATGAAGTTCACGCCTTTGAGCGTGGCCTCCAGGCTGCCCTGCACGCGTTCCATCTCGTCCTGTGAGTCGCAGCTCTGCACAAATGTGAGCGTCGCCGTCCCGCCCTCGACGACCTCGGCCACGAAGTGTGTGATGTCGCTGTTGTCGAGCCGCTGGGGGTACTGCATGTTATCGAGCGTCTCTTGCGGGATACGACGCGTACGCCGCACGATTGTGCACGATACGTGCACGCGGGCCTCGTACGCCGTGGATTTCTTCTTGCTCAGATACGCGGCCGAGCCCTTGGCCTGCAAAATGCCAATATCGAGACCCAACGAGCCCTCGACGCTCAGATCCACGTACTTGCGCGCGTCGTCGAGTGAAGTGAAGAGCATGTACTCGGCGTTTTGCACGATCTCGGGTGGCGCGTCAACCACGGGGTTGGCGGTGTCGCTGTTCCATGGCGCCGCACCCGAGTAGAAGGTCGCGGTCTTGTGGTTATAGAGCATACCCAGCTGGATGTCCTCGCCGAGCGCCGGCATCGTCAGCGACGACTCCATGGCTGGGCTGCTTGCGCTTGTGGTCATCGTTCTTGGTATTTTTGGTGGAATTTGGTTTCCCTTTAGGGCTGTTTGTTGTTTCCCTGCGCCGCCGCCGCCACAGCCACCGACCCGTCGCTGCAGACTGACCATTCCCTGCGCCGCCTCCGCCGATGCCGCCGATGCTGCCAAAATATGGCCGGCTGGATGATTTTGGGAATATCTGGAAATCACCCAAATTTGAACGTTGATGGCTTTAAGAACTCTATCAGTTGTTTATAGTGCCATTAACGAAATCGTGGAGCAGCGCCGCAACGCGGCTCTGAGTGCAAGAGTTTCTTGGCCATTCCCTTTGCTGAAAGCTTCCTCGATCATAATCAGAAAGTCTACACCGATGGCGGAACTTGTGGCCCATGGCTTGCATTGGCGGCGAATGCTTAAAATGCCTGTATGAGCAGATTGACGCAATAAGATGTGGTGCAAAGGTATTTCAGTGAACCCTTCATTGATGCTGCTTGTTTATCCGTCCTGACCGTCTCGTTCGATTTAAGTTTACATTCCCTTTAAAATGCTTCGTTTAACTTCATGCTCGATTCTCCTAACTGACCATGATCTAGAGATTGCTTCAACATATTGTGACTGTGATTTGAGGTTTAACCAATTTTTCATGCAGCCTCCATCCTATTCATTGCGGGCTGACTGTCAATTGCAGGTTATATGCTGTCGTATCGCTTGCAGTTTCTCAAAAGTATTTCACAGCCTTTCAACATACATAGTCAGGTAAGTGGTCAACCGGCGACAAAGCGGCTCTGGGTTCACCCTCAAATCACTCTCTGGTTGTCGAGCGTTATGGTTTCAAATTTGAAGCATACGTGGAACTGGCTGACACTAAGGTACTTTGACTCGACTTTCATGGGAGAGTGTTCTTCCAATTGATATTTATTCTGGTCCCTTATTTTCATGACGGGAGAATAAGGAGGGGAAGGGGAAGGGGAAGTCGAGGACGAGGCAGTGCTGCCTCCCACAAATGACCGCGCGATCCTTGTGATAGCTCCCTTTTTAAATTTGCACCAACCTCTTGCTGTTGCCTCCATCAAGGCCTTGCGCCGAGCCGGCGGCATATTGCCAATCGAAGTTAACTGACATCTTAGCGGTACTTGAGGGCCTCGCCAACGTTACTATCCATATATCCGACTTGCATGGCAACTCCCATGCCACTGTGGCTCTACTTTCCAGGAATAGGGAAGTTCTGGTTATTCCAGACACTACGATGGCTGTCACAGACCCGACCTCTTTGTTCAATTTGCCCGAGTACCTGGCCACAGGAACTGTCGTGTGGATTAAATTTGACTCTGAAAACGAAATTACTTACTCGTGGCCGCCGAAATTGTCATGCGGAATGACTGTTTTGTGGCTATAAACGAAACTGCTAGATAAAGTTTCTCGATAGGGAATTGCAAGAGGTCCGCCACAATCAGCAAATCGCCCTTAGCCCTTTGCGCCGGCTTCCAACTGCTTCTTGAACTATGTCCGGAAACCGCCAGCTAATGGCGAGTAAGCATAGAAGGCAATACCATGCTTTCGGAGCACCGGAAAGAGTTTAGTTTCTTGTGCGCTTCCCACTGTACAGTAACTCCCTTGGTAGACGGTAGGTAGAATATAGCCCATCTCACACGCGACGCGGGCCACCTCCTTGACCTTTTCTAGAAGAAAATTCGACGACCCAAATTGCTCCAATTGGACCTCCACTGGCAGTGTAGTTCTACCCCAGGCCCGTCCAAAATTAATTAGAAACTTGTCCAGACCTACACTGCCAGTGTAGGTTTTATTAGAGGGAACTTGCTACATTGATACCACACTTCATTTGTTCACCAGGCGTGAGAAACTGAGAGCCATCGTTGAAGTGGTATTGGATCGTCGCGACTCGTAGATTAGGCGAATTCCGGCCTCCCCCCCTTTTTTTTCGTTTTCCTTAATAATCATTTACCTTCCTTCCCTTATTCTCTTCCCTTGGACTGTTCTGACCATTCTCCTAACTCTCCTCCTATCCCTTGAAAGGCCAAAGTCCCTCTCCTATTTATGCTGTCTCCCGACAATCTGGTATGGTGGGGCAAAAACTCATCAATCTACCCCCACCTGCCAGCGTTATTTATTATCTCAGTCTTTTCTTAACTTTCCGCCTCCAATGAGTTCGCCGGACCGTCGGCTCACGCCTAGGTCCTGTTACAGTATGTATAAAATATATACTGAAAGAAGTACGTCCTCCCCATCCCTTCCCATCTTTCCCCAGGAGCGAACGATTTTTGTTTGAAATGTGATTCTGACTAAACAAAAAGTGAAACAAAATATCAGGGGGGAGCTCTCAACCAATCAGCCCAGCCGACCCTTCGATCAATCAATCAATCAATGTACGAAGATTATCCTGACAAACTATTGTTCGAAAATAAAGACAAACAAAGGACGCCTCCTCTCTCCTTTCCCTTGTCACGCCACGCCACGCGCCTCGTTGACAACCAAATCTCCACCCACCCGCACTACTTCACCGCCGCCACCACGACATCCGCACCTCCACTCCCCGACGCTTTCCTTCTCCCACCGCCACCCTACCACTCACTGCTGCCACTATCGCCCCCTGCACACCGCTTACCCCTTTGCCACCCCTTTCCAACGCAATGGCCGACGCTGCTGCGACAAGCTCGGATAGGCCAAATGAGAGCTCGGATATCCTGCAACGTGTAGAGCCGCTCGAAGGAAACCGGCAGCAGAACGCAGCCATGGAAATTGACGGGCCCACGGAGAGTCACCAGCAACAACTTCCTGCGATTCTGGAGCAGTTTAATCGGCAGTTTGAGGCTCTTCAGCGGCAGTCAGCGGAAGACCGGCAGCAGCTGGCCGCAGCTCTGCACCAGCTGGCCGCTGCTCAGCGACAGGCGGACGAAGAGCGGCAAGCTGCTCAGCGGCAGTCGGGCGAAATCCAGCAGCAGCTGGCCACTACTCTGCAGCAGCTGGCCGCTGCTCAGCGACAGGGGGACGAAGACCGGAAAGAGCGGCAAGCTGCTCAGCGGCAATCGGAAGCTGCTCAGCGGCAATCGGAAGCTGCTCAGCGGCAGTCGGACGAAATCCGGCAGCAGCTGGTCACTGCTCTGCAGCAGCTGGCCAATGAGCGGCAAGCTGCTCAGCAGCGGCTGGATAAGCCAGTATCTGACTTTAAATGGTGGATAAGGGAAGCCAAAAAATATCTGCTGAGCGGCCCCGTGCAGAAAGATCGAAACGGATCTATAGCGATTGCGTTGGAAGAGACAATAAGCAATCTCGGTCTCGACGTGTCGATTTGGAAGCCTGACGATTTCGTTCGGAGGCTTCTCGAACAGCCAGAGTCCCTGACTCGTTGGGTGGGCGATGGTATTTTGGAGTTAGCATATTTACCGGAAATTCCCGAACGGAAAATATTTTTCGTCAAAAATCCAAAGAACCCGGCTCCGGACGACTATAAATTGAACAGGATAACACTAATTGAGGCCGAGCTCTCCCATGGCGCCATTTGTAACGAATTATTAAACCCGCCTCATGGAATCGTTACATTTTTTATTCAAGCAATGTCTCAAAAGGTGCCTATTCAAGGTGAAGATATTCACCAACTTCGCAAGGCGATGGAAGTTTGTGGTCTGGATTTCGATTTATATTTGTCTTCATCTCAGAACGTTGCAAATCAATCATCGGAAACTCACTCTGTTCCTGCATCGTCGTTTATGGCACTTTTTACGGAAAGCATCCAACGGCGGTGCGATCGCCTAGTGAACGATAGTCATCTAAAGGAGTTCGCCTTAGATACTCTCCTCATATCCGACGTTGTCGATGAGTTCATCTTTACCGTCGAGGGCTACGAACGAAATCGGGCAGTCTCTTTTCCGTTGTCCTTTGCGGGGAACGGATCGGTGACTTATATTCGGCCTCACCCCGATATTTCCATTCGAAAGACGCTCTACAACGACGACGTTGGGCTGAACATCTTTTTAGTGGAACTGAAGCATGGTAAAGCAACGACGTCTGAGGTCACACGTGACAATACGAAACTGGCTTTCATGGCTGCCCAAAATCTACATATTGCTGGCCTCTGTGGCGTGGCGACTCCGCTGTCGGTTATTCCATGTTTGCAGATTGTCGGATTAAACGCCACGCTTTATATTGCCTACGTGTTTGAAGATGACACGAAGTACTGCCGTGTTTTTTCGTATGACCTCGGCCGACCACAGCATCGATTTGGTCTGGGATTGCATCTCTGGAACCTGCGATCTACATTTTCTTTTAATGAAGCTCGACAGGATAACAAGTCGACGATTGAGAAGCTTACGTCCGAATACGGCGACCATTCCCGATCTTCGACTAAAACTGGGAGCAGATCAGTCCCAAGTTTCTCAGATCCATCACCACCGCAGGAACGTAGAGCGCACGGACAAGTTCGTGGCCTGGGGCGCCAAGCCGTACAAAACTGTTTGAGCGAGATCGGCGTTTCCAATGCCTGTTTTGACGACTCCCGGACGAAAAACTTCCCGAACGTCGGGTTCGGACAAATGGGCACCCGAGAAGTTTGTATTAAGATAGTCAGCGGCCCCTCTGGTCATCGTGAAAAACAATACCTGGAGCTCCTCGATTCCGAAGCGGCGCGAATGGACCCGCGCAATCGAATTATTCGGCTTATTGGATCAGTCCAGCTTCCGAGAAACGATGACTATGTCGACCACTTGGCCCTACTATTTCCTGTTGTTTCGCCCCTGAGCTCGCCCCTTACGTTTTCAACCGAGACGGCGCATCGACTCTGTTCGGAGCTTCAAGACGCGGTCGAATTCTTGCACGAGCGTGGCCTCGTTCACCACGACATCAAGCCCGATAACCTTGGCTTGGTGACAGGTCCGGACGGTCAGCAACACCTCGTCGTGCTGGATGTCGGCCTCATGAAAGAATATGCTCCCGGCCAGATGACCTCAGGGAGGGGGAGGGGCACGCGAGCATTTCTTCCCCCCAAGGTGCTGCGCTTGGATTTACCAACTGATCCATTCGAACTTGACCGTTACGCGATGCGAAAGACGGCGGACCTGATCACAGAAATGGCAGTAAGCGATGCAAGTGCTGGCCGCTTGTTGCCTCCTGAAGGTGTCTCTACTGACTAGCTATCATCTCATTACCTTGTGCATTCCATTCATAATTTACTTGTTGTTTGTATAGCTGCTCCTAATGTTTTGCTGCACCATTCTAAACAATGGCTTATGGGATCTACCATTAATGCCTGCACCTTTAAGGCGGAACAAAGCCGCATCACTGATAGCAGCCAGCCGACATCGCATTTGCGTTTAGATTTACTGAGAAACGGGTTCCTCTAGCAAATTGTTATTTGGTCCTTCTAGTAGTCAGGGCTTCTTCGGATAAATTCAGGAGGAGTGAAACCAAGGAGAAAGCAGTACGGTGGACTAGTGGGCGGGGGGAAGCATATAGAGCCAGGGGCGTCATCTGCTTGGCTGTCGTCGGCCGTAGCCGTCTCAATAAAGCTATATTGTCAGCTCGTGTTGTACCGAATGAAGTGCACCAGTGCACCAAAGGAGGTGACCACAGCTACCACCAAGACTTTCTTTCCCTGCACTGTGGCCTTGTGCAATAGGACGACAAAAATAATAAAGCTCCACTCAAGCATTGCGGTATACAGACCGTCAACGAAATATCCCGCAGACCTTCAAAGATCCAGCCACTATTCCAGCAAGCCGCTAGATAGGTTTGGAGTGCTGGTTTGGGGACGAGGATCTGCCGCAGTGGAATTAGGAAAATGGGAAAGCGCTGAGTCCGCAGGCGGGGGTGGCGGAGGCGGCGGGAATGGACCGACAAGGCGTTGGACGGTTTCGACGGTGTCAAAGTAGTCTCTCAGACGGGTCGCAAGCACACTGAGGCGCGCGGCCCAAGAGGCCTGGACCAACGCGGCACAGGCAAGTCTGCATCTGAATCGTCCCCTGAGTCGTTGGCACTTCGGTCATTCTTCTGGATTCGTTCGTGTCGGCCTGGTTCGCCATTGCCGTTGTTCCAATCGACGCCATCCAGCTCGACCAGAGCAGTATCTGCGGTCGAAGCTGGCTGCTGTGAGGTCCCCGGTGGCATGTCTTGGTGTGATGGTCGTGGAAAGTGTCTATGATGTCAGAGTTGCGATGGGCAACATCGACAAAAGAGCGGTCGAGACTGCACTCGCGCTCCAGTAGAGTGGCCGTGACGTTACCAATTGGCCCTGTGACCACATCGGCTGGTGTGACAGCGGTGGAAGGACCAGAAATGTTCTCGATTGAAGAGGAAACAGCGCGGCTACACAGGCCTCGCGGCCGTCAGTGACAGGCCACATTGTATGGCAAAGATCAGCGGAACACGTGTGATTCGCACAGTTGCTTGAGGTTCCAGTAAGCGGCGAAGCAAGGCCGCCATCTGAGCTAGCTCGCCCGCGGCAGCAAGACCGCGGTGAAACGCTGCAGCGTATTGGCGCAAATGCGGCGGCGGCTGCGGTGCTGTCCGATGAGGATCTGTATCTGAAACACCAAGAGCGGAAGCAGCGGACCGTTCCACGGCCATGGCCTCAAGAAAGCGGAGGGACCGGTGACGGGTGAGGACTGCGAGAGTGCCGCGCAGTGCCAAGAACAGCACGATACGGCGAGTTGGGTCCGTGTCAGTGTCGTCTGAGCTTAAAGCGACGGCAAGAACCTTCTCGCGCGGGGTGAGGGTGAAGCGGTTCGGGACGGAAGCTGCGATAGCGAGCAGGTCGGTATCAATAGCACTTTCGGCGGCAGAAAGAGCCGCGTCATTCGCAGGGGGATGTGAGAGCAGATCAAGGGCCGCAGCGAAGGTGTCAAAAGCACGGACGAGATAATTCGTGATGTTGTCGGAAGGTGATGCGCGAGGCGGCTGCTGGAGAGTGGATGTGGGGTCAAAGAGCAACCAGGTAGCGTCGCTAGCGATCGGACCGACGGCAGAGGTAGAAGTGTGTGGTGTCTTTGAAAGAAATGGAAAGATATCCGACATGCTGGCGATCACTGTCGATAAAGAATTCTGAATTAAAGCGCTGGCTTTCCTGAGGTGGGGGGCTTACTTCTGTCTCGGCAATAGACCGTCCACCAGCACCTACGACGGGTTTCTTTGATAATCCAACTAGTACCGCTTGCCTGGTTAGATGGTGACAACTCGTCGTCATGATCGATGTCAAGCTTAAGAAGAAGCGCCTTACAAGTTCAAGGTTAGGTTATTTGCGTTATTTCGCTGAAGCGAAAATACCATTTCCACGGCAAGCCCGAGCATCTGCCAGGTCCCAGTGCCGAAGGCTACGATGACATCGCGATAACAGTTCATTTAATATTTTATGAGTGCGAGCACGCGTGTTTGCATTGAATGACCGAAAATGGACAGCTACCTGACTGCACGAAAGAAAGGACAAGCAGTGCTTGAAGGCATTCAAGTGAAGGAGTCTCCAACGCACCGAGGACCATCTTTCGGGCGATACGAAAGTACCAAAAAGCGTCCCGTGTTGCTAGGTATGTCCTGCGCTCGTCAGCTAAGAGGGTACCAGCCGCATACACGGATATCCTTTTAAGGACATCAAGCTTTGTAAGTTAATGCAATTTTGGGCTCTTCAGGGTAAAATAATACCAGATATCACACACTCACCGAAGTAACGGACACATCTTGTCTAGACTGTGCGGGTGCACGAAGCGCGGCATGACAGCCGGGTCGAGGGCAAAAAATGCTGCGAGTAGTCCAGCCTCCTCACCAGACTCAGCCCCAGGACGGCGAGGAAGCGGTGCAGGAATGACGCTGGTGGGGCAATTGGAGGTGAAACGGGCCCAGGCAAGCTTTTGATATCCAGTGAGCGTGCCGCCGCCTGATGCTGAGAGCCAGTTTGTCGATCGCTCAGGCTGCCGGTATGAATGGCAGGATCGTCGTTAATGGAGAGCGACGAGAGGGAAACTGCAAGGCGTAATAGGCTCTCCTATGCTTGATCTGGTGGGGTACCAAGACGAAGTGCGAGGTGCGAGTGATCAACGGTAGTATGACCAGAAGCAAAGTCAGCGTAGATGCATGCGCCTGCGGCGGCGGCGGTGGGAAGTCGGCGGATGGATGAAAACCGGCTCGAGGCTGTTCGGCATGGGCCACAGGTGGACCGCAAGCCGTCACATCGGATTTTTCTGGGCCGACAGGACTGGCACGACCTTGAACGGGTGGTCAGACGAAGACAGAGAGAAAGGGGGACAAGGGAGGTGAGAAGTGCATAAATATGAGGTACAGCGGCGCTTGTGATAGTAACGCAATAGTCCTCAACCCCTTTCAAAATATCGTGTTTCGACAGGAAAGAAAGGGCGAAGGATAAGCACAAGAATGAAGACGGAAGGTGTTCCGGGGTAAGAAAGGAAATTGTCTGCCGAAACCTTCAATATGACATGACTGGCGTTATATAATATCGACTTTGGCATCCGCTGATGCCGCTGTCGTGGGAAACAAGCCACCGCCAGCCAAAATCGTACGTGCAAAAACGACGGTTACGATTGTTTGACCGGTTGCAGTACCAATTGAGGAGCCGGTAGAGCGATTCCAGGAAGATCGCTCGGCTGCATAGCCCGTCGAGCCGGTCGTCCATGGGACGCCACAGAACGGCCCGATATCCGACGGCTCCGAAAAGTCCAGCTCGTTGATCCGCTCGGCGCTGTAGCCTGGTACATTTGCACATAGGTCGCACAGGCTCTCTGCGGCCTCGTCGTCCAGGTCGGACTGGGTGATTCCCTCCACGGCCATGATGCACTCGGGCAGGGTGGGCCGCTGCTGCATCACTGCAGCCTCCTTGTTCTTTGGCGACGCAGCTTCTTCGGCGTTTCGGCAGCATTCCAGGATCGCCATGCAGGCTGGAGTGATGTTGGTCCCTTTGCCGTCGCTGCCTCCACCTTTGGCAAGGGGAGTGATCGAATCAGGGGCTGCGCGAGCGAGCCAGCTGGTACCGTGGTGGCTGATCGTGGCGAAGGGTCCCAGCCCACTTACGACGATGACGACGACCGCCAGGCTGGTGATGAGCTGAGCCACCATGTTTTGGAACTTCAATTTTGGTTGGCAGTCGACCTCAAGCGGTTTGTTCTGTGTTATCAACAGCAGGGGAAGAAAAGGGTTCAAGTCTGTGTTTTGGTCGCCGAGAAGGTGATGATCAGATCTGGGTATCATTTGTTTTTCCTCGAGTACAAATTGAAGAAGCACGACGGCGATCCAAACTCGTGCAAGTGTTAAGTTGTTAAAAAAAAAACCACCAGCCTTGAGGAAAAGATATTTGTGGAACTTATCACCAACGTCCAAATATCTGCCACAAGCATTGCATTGCCAAGCCACGTATCGGCATTCCCGTAAGGATTGAATGCTTGTTTGTATTCGCTGCAGGGCACCTGGCGCAGCAACAGCCCCACTCGCGGCGAAAGCCGCGTTAGGCAGCCAGGACGCTGCCGTCGCGCAGGCCGAGCAGAACAGGTCGCCGACGTGCTTGAAATCGAGCAGAGTGACGATGGTGGGCTGCTTCCGATGTTTTTAAGTGGTGGCGCAATTTCGACAGCCTGCGCTCCAGCACCCGTCGGAAGGGAGGCGTTGGCGATGTGGTAGAACTGGAACGGAGCGTCTATTCGCTGCTTCGTCTTGGTTACCAACTTCGGGGTTCCGAATGTTTACGCTCCTCGAATGTTAAAACGCTGGAAAATTAATTTAGTAAAGAAATGTGAAGGGAAGGGTGCGAACTTGTCGCACGACGGCAAGTTTGGGGCATAATTAGGCCTTTCGCACAAAAAAAAAAGAACTGAATGATACACCACCGGCATGTGTAGGCAAACGGGTTTTGGAAAAACTGGCATGTGTAGGCAAACGGGTTTTGGAAAAACTGGGTGTTAAAGTTTTGAGGGCCGTAAGTGCGGCTTCAGCTTCCAAGTTGGTACGTGTGCAGAAGACTCGCTCGGACTTTGCTGGAATGACAGAAAACTGCAGCAGACATCAATGCGGGCTTTCTGCTCATCTCGCCATGGCGCCACCCTCCCTCTTCTGGTTGGTCGAGTCTGCCGCCTCCAGCCCTTTTTTTACGCCAACGGGCCAGCATCTTGGCACTGGATGACCCAACCGGATGAAAAGAATCAGCCGCAACTGCAGCCCTCCCCGCGTTGCGATTGGTCGGATATCGCGCATCCATGTCGTGTCACAGGCTTGTGTCACCCGCCTCGGTCCACGCATGAATCCACGCTGCCCGCTTTCCTTTTCCCACAAAACCTCGTCAGCTCCACCTCCCCAGGCGGCGGCGCCCCCTTCCAACCCGGCTAGACTCTACTTCTTCGCCTCTTCCTGCAATCGCCAATTCAACACCGCCTTGCGCACACAGCTAGCCAGCTTCCAATTCCAACCAACCAACCCATGTCGCAAGAGGAGCAACAACAGCCTAAGGCAAAGGCTGAAGCAGCCCTGGACGACAGCATCGTCGACATCGACCAGCAGGCTGATGCCGCCGTCGCCGGCGCACCCACCGATGGTGGTCCTGGCGGCCGAGGCGGCGGTGGTGGAGCGTCGCGAGGCGTGGAACGACTACTCAAGGCGCGCCACCTGACAATGGTAAACGTGGCTGGATTTGGGATGGGTTCATGTGTAACTACAGAAGGGAGGAAGGGGCGGGAAGGAGGATGAAGGGAGACAGTCTCGCTAACCATCACCTCCACCACCAAAACAATTCCTCCCGTGCCACTTGACCTCCCTCATTCGAACTCCTCACCCGCGTAGATTGCACTTGGTGGGACCATTGGTAAGCCGAATCACCACCAATCAGCTCCTGTGTGCCCTCCCCCTTCCTTTATCTTCTTAAAGGACTTCTTCCCGCGCTCACTTCGTCCCTTTTCGTGCGCACAGGCACCGGACTATATCTCGCGACGGGGTCGGTGATCCAGTCGGCTGGCCCGCTGGGGGCGCTCATTGCGTACGCGATCGTGGCGCTGATGGTGTACGGCGTGGTGACGTCGCTGGGCGAGATGGCGACGCTGGTGCCGACGGCGGGGGCGTTCGGCGAGCACACGTCGCGCTACGTCGATGGCGCGCTCGGCTTCACGCTCGGCTGGAATTACTGGGCTGCTTGGGCCACGACACTTCGTGGGTATTTTATTTTTTTGAGGAGAGGGGGGGGTTGGCTTTTTACTTTGGTTTTTATTTTTCTTTTCGGTTGTTTGCCACCCTTTTCATACGCGCTCACAACCTCCGAAACTCAATGCGCAGCGTCCGAGCTGTCGGCTGCGGGCGTGATCGTGCAGTACTGGGCGCCAAACGTGGACTCGTGGGTGTGGGCGATCGTGTTCCTGGTTCCGCTTGCCTTTGTGAACCTGGTGAACGTGCGCGGGTACGGCGAGACCGAGTACTGGCTCTCGCTGATCAAGGTGGTCTTCATCGTGATCTTCCTGCTGGTGGGCACGGCGCTGGTGCTCGGGGCGAACAAGGATCTTGGATTCATCGGAGGTTCGAACTGGAACGTGCCCGGGGCGCCGATCGGGGCGAGCTCCACGTACGAGGGGTCGGTGGACGGGGCGCGGTTCGTGGCGATCCTGGGCGCGTTCACGACGGCGTTCTACTCGTTCGGCGGGACCGAGATCGTCGGCGTGACGGCCGGCGAGAGTGCGGACCCGCGGCGCACGGTGCCCGTGGCGATCCGCGGGACGTTCTGGCGCATCGTGCTGTTCTACTTCCTGTCGATCCTGCTGGTAGGCCTGATCATCCCTGTGACAGATGACACCTTGTCGGTGACGTCGGACGTGGCGGTGGCGCCGTTCACGCGTGTATACGAGCTGTCCGGGATCAAGTACGCCGACCACATCATGAACGCTGTGATCCTGGTCGCGGTGCTGTCGGCGGCGAACAGCTCCATCTACTGCTCAGCGCGCACGGTGATGAGCCTGGCTCAGGACGGCAAGGCGCCGGCGTTCCTGGGACGCGTTGACAAGCACGGCACGCCGAGGAACGCGGTCATTCTGGCTCTGTTGATCGGGGCGATCACGTTCCTTGGAACCATTTGGGGCAACGGCGTGGTGTTCAACTTTTTGGTTGATGTTCTTGGGTACGTAGACAGCTCGGGGCCAGACACTAGTGGAGTTTGTACTGTCTTATTGACGAAGCAAATCTTTATTGCGTCCATACAGCATGTCCTCCCTCCTTTCCTGGGTCACCATCAACATTACGCACATCCGCTTCCGCATTGGCTGGGTGCGGCAGGGCCACGCGGTATCGGAGCTACCATACGTGTCGCCATTCTTCCCGATTCCGGACATCCTGTCGCTGGTGATCGGCGTCTTCATTCTCGTGGGCCTGCTCTACTCCGCGATCACGTCGCCGTTCGACCCGATATACGACTCGTCTCTGTACCTCGGTGCACCCATCTTCTTCCTGCTCTACGTCGGATACGCTGGGCTCGGGTGGTTCGGGCTGGCCGGGATCAAGTGGAACGGCTTTGTCAAGTACGAGGACATGGACTTTGTGTCAGGCCGGTCGGAAGTGGTCCAGGTGCCCCATGTCGAAGACGACATCAAGAAAACCCCAAAAGAGAAGGTTGCTGCGTTTTTCCGAAGGGCTGTAGAGATTGTTGCGTGACACCGGGCTAGCGCAGTACTGTACCTCTTGTTCTTGATTTTCTACTGTTTTTCTATTGTTTTTGGCCTCTCAGGGGCCACTTCAGCTTTGTTCAGTTGGTCCTGTAACTTCACGTTCTGCCTCGTAACATAGACAAGTCGAAGCACTCATTCGCCGATGATTGTTCAGCAAGAAGAGGAGCCCCTTGCAAGGATATATTTTGAAAAATAACAACAGGCGACCGGCTGCAAGGAAAAGGACTCGAACTGGGACGGAATGGTGACGAAGGAAACAAACTACGACGGCTTGGGTGGCGGCCGGGACACAGTCCAGTGGCTGAGAGAGATTGGGTGAGTCAACAGAAGGTATGGTCGGGAGAATGCGTAAGCAAGCTCAGCGGACATAAAATCCAGCGCCTTGCCCTGAACGACAGAGAAGCTCCCTATCTTACCCCTCCACCTCTCACCTTAAAGTATCCTTCCCGCTCCCAGTTAGAAGGTACTCCAAGTCCAATTATTTGGTATGCTCTGGCCCAGCTTGAAATCATCTGGGAAGCAATAAGACAAAAATGCTTGTGAGCTCCTGAGACAGCCAGATGAGATGATAAACTTACCCGATTCGGGAGGAGTGGCGCTAGCGACCGACGGAATGTTGACTGACGTAGGGCCTGCAGCGATCAAAGTAGGGGAGGCGTTGAGAAAGCGTAAGTTCCAGAAATAGAAACAACGGAAAGGCGCAAATGCGCTCACTTTCGAACAAGGCGGTCCGGGAAGCCGAGGCACCACTCGCAGCGATTGCCTGCGGAACGCTCTCGCTTGCTGACGACGAGACGGGCGCGGCGTCCGAAATGGTCGCATCTGCGGTCGACGTGCGGTCGCTGTGCGCGGGGGTGGGGAGCGGAGCCTTGGAGACAGCGGTCCCGTCTGCCACCAACTGTCCGCTGGGAAGGGTCAGGACCGAGTCGACGCATCTGATGCAACAGCGCGAGGAGACGCCGTCCTCGCTGGGGCGGGCGTCGCGGCCAAGGGTGATGAACTGGTAGGCGCAGAGGCCGCAGAACACGCCACCGCACATACGGCAGTGGTGGCGGCGGTTAATGAGGCCGAAGCGTGCGCCGCACTGGTCGCATCCGAGGGCGAGCTCGTCCGGCTGCGAATTGGTTTAAGAGTGCGGAAGAAGGGGTGTGCGATATTAGTAAGACGAAAAAAAAGCGCTAGGGCTGGAGAGGGGAGGTAAGGAGGTGGAGGGCAGAATGAGAGAGTATAAGTGTACCTTCCAGTGGCGCCGAGAAGGAGATGCGGAATAGAGACCGAACGACGGAAGCGACGACGAAAGAAGGCCATCCGACGAGTAAGGCACTCGAGACCGCGCGCCAATGATCGGCCGCTCTATCGAGCGTCTCAGCCTGTCGGTCAGGCCGGAAGGGACAGCTCTGCCGACGATCTGCGGCGCATGGCCATGTGGGGTCGTGCGGTCAGAGTGCGAGTTGGCGCGCTGGAGTTGAAGCGGGACGGCGCGATGGGTAGCAGGGCGTTGCGGCGAAGGAGGGACAGGTGAGAGCGCGGGCGAGTGCGGGCGGCCGTGGGGGAACTGGGCCGTGGCGGGGTCGTCGAACGGGGGTGTGGCAGGGGCGAAGCGCGCGTGCGAGGACGTGATTCGGCGGAGGCC
>JADGKE010009683.1:0-17810 GCA_026954515.1 Cladochytrium tenue
ACGGCACCGATCTCGTCTCCCGGAGTGTTTCCCGCCCTCATCGTGTCGTGTGAGTTCATGCACCTAATCAAAAAAAAACTCTGACCTCGATTTGGATGCCCGACCAGCGACATCACTCGCTTGGATGGCACTGAATTACGCAAAGTATACGGGCGCCAGCAAAGCTAAGATCGACAAGAAAAAGGCCTCCTGAAGCTTGCAGTGACCATCGATCTTTTCGACCCTGAACTCATAAGCTATTGACTAACTTTCCCTGCATTCGGAAAGAGTGGACATGATCGGTGTGATTGGGATGCCTTCGTCATGTGTCAATAAAAGTAGCCTTTATACTTGCACTATCATTTATTCTGATTCAGGTCGTGGTTTGAATCTTGTTTGGTGGTAGGGGGCTTGTCGGATAAGCAAACCCTCAAGCGGGCAGCACGTCATGCAACCCCCATCCGCTCCGTTGCCCGGCCTCACGCAGCCGCACCCGGCAGCTGACGGCGCAAGGGTCGAGGTATCTTCACGCCCCACGCCGGCCCAGGCGCTGTGTGGCCCCATTCTGCCATCGTCCAGGCAGGCTGGTGGCGGATTCCTGCCGACCGACAGCCGTCCCACCACCACATTAGGGAATATAGGCGCCACGGTAACTCGGGTTGTTCAGAACGAGCCCACTGATTTAGGTGGCCCCTGTGCGAGCTACACGGCAGGTTGGTTGATTTCCACTATTGTAATATTAGGATGATTGGAACTAATCTCGCTGGTTTGTTTTTTTGTAGGTGACCAACCGCAGCTAATTGACGCCAGCCGGTCGACCTCACCCTTTTCATCTATATCAGTGAAGTCGATCACATTGACTATGGATTCCAGGCGATCGTCTCTGCCTCGGGGTCAGCGTGCAGCCTCATCAACTTCGGGAAATGATGAACGAGAGGAGCAGCTCGACCACGAGGGCATTCCCGGTGTCACTTCTTTGCCCTCTAGACGATTCACCGCCCCGCCTCAGACCTCGCTGTTGACGAGTCCATCCCGAGCCTCAGAGTCTTCTGCAATATCTGGACAGTCAAACAGGCTTATGCACAGCCATCTCTGGACCTCTGACGGCAGGCGTCCCTCGCGGATCGAGCGAGTGGGCGTCAGTAACTTTTCGCCTAGGCCTCATCTCGTATCACCAGAGATCCTCTACGCAGTTGCGGGTTCCAGTACTCAGCTGACAGCGAAAGTGCCCGCGTCTCCCTCGAAAGAGTATCGCATGCCCATCGGCACAAAGGCAAGACGCCCTTCAGTTGTGGCGGTGTTTTTTGAGCGGATGATGGATAAATTCAGGACAGGGGTCATGACGCGCAAAGTACGGGGCAGCAATCACCACCGTTCTCTGGACAGCAAAGAGGCTGCTGCAGGCGGCTCTGATGTCGGCGTGTCGGGGCCGAGTGGAGGTGCTGAGGATATCTTATTTCCCTCAGGGTTATCAAGCGACCGCGTTCACGCCTGGAACAATCATTCTTGGAGACGACTTTCGCCGGTATCTCTGGGATCTTCCATCGTTGGTGATGGCAGAAATACTGCATCAAACTTGCTTGAGACACGCAGTTTGGGTGGTGCGACGGGGCTTAGCGTTTCATTTATTGATAATCGAAGCACAACAACAAGGTATTCTTACATAATCATCTTCATATTGAACTCTCATTCATTCTCAGCAACTCCTTTCCGCATGGGGGATATCGCTCGGACTTTTTTCTAGGCACTCCTTCTTACTCTGAGGAATATGACAGTGACGTTTATTCGGACCGACAGAGCACCACATCACCGCGCACAAAAGAGCCAGATGAGGATATGCAGAGTCGAGCTGTTGAGGGTGTTTTTCCCAGTGAAGGCATTTCTCTGGCTCCCTCTATAAGTGCCTTGGGACCTTCGGATGGACCATCCAATGTATCTTTGACACCAGGCAGTGTTTCGCGTGCAAATGCTGGCCCTTCAAGTGGACGAAAAGGTGTCCAACCCATTCGAGAGGAACCTGCTCCGCGAGTGTCCAGGACTTACGCTATCGCAACTGCGAAACCTCACAGATTCGCACGTAACCAGGGTTCGATTACGCAAGCTGCTCTTGCAGCCTCCATAACTGGTGAACCCTCGCAGACGCCCATCGGAACGGCACCGGAGCTGGAAGAAAGGCCTGGCACTGCAAGCGGATCAGTACAGAGCGCTGTATATGGCAGCAGCGGGCTTCGAGTGACATTTGACGAGTCTTCAACTTTACATAAGGAAGAGAATGAGTTTGGTGCAAATGACGTGCGAGAGCCAAATCAAAGTGCAAGCTACTCTTCGTCATTCGGGAATATTCTAGCGCAACGAGGAATAGTCGCATCTCAACCAAGTGCCGCCGCTTCACCCACTGAAACCTCCCAATCCATATTACCTCCAATGTCACCTTCACGAGTTCGGTCTCCGTCACCTGGGGCCATGTCTCCGACGGTACCTTTGGCCATGCCGTTGGCTCCAGTGCCGGCTGCGAGCGGTCGACCCTCGTCAGTCGCATCGACGTCCACAGGTGGCACCTTTTTAGCGTCTGTAAGGCGCAATCGGCAAGGGAGCATCAGCGGAAGCTTGATTGTTTTATCAGACAATGATCGCGGGACACCGGTTCCTACGAACAGCAGCAGCAGCAGCACAGCGAGCTTAGCAATGGAGTTGCACGAGGCGCCCTCTCGCCTTTCATCAGACACCTCCGGGGCGAATCCTCACTTGCTCCAACCTTCTCTTCCACTTCCGGCTCCAGCCTCTTTTGCCGTCGGTAGGCAGACTCCCGCGAGTTTGTTGTCTCAGTCGCATATGCAGCCACAGCTGATGGCACCGACTCCGCCGCCGAATCAAAATGCACCTTCACCAGCCCCGGGATCAATCCCACCGCCACAGCAGCACCATCATGCTCGAGACGCTGCATCCGTCTCGAGCATCCGGGGCATACCACCCCCCACCATCATAGAACGCCTAGAGCGAGAGCGCGGCGGAGATCGCGCCACTTATTATGAAAGATGGGACGTGCGAAGCACCAAGACGGCCCTCTCGTTCGGCGAGCGAAGCGTCGAGACCTGGTCGGTCCGGTCTGTCGGGTCATGACCAGTGATGTTTCGCGTTTACATCTTGCCTATCTGCTTCGTGTCGCGCGTCTGCCTGCTCCTCATTATACCGACATTTCTCCGCTTTTGCCGCATTATCGTGGTAGCAGTAGTTCTGCTCCCACGCCAGTCCCTCTCTTAGTGTTCTGTGGGTGTTTTGTACTTGGCTCTCACTCTTACTTGGATGTTCACTCTCTTGCTCTCGCTTTCATTCTTGACTCACTCGCTCGCCGTCTCAACTCTACGCCAGCCTTGCGCTCGCCCTCGACGCATACAACAGAGCCCCAACAGTCTTACACGATTTCGCCTACTTACAATATCTGCCTCATCGACCGCGCCCCCAACACCTTCCCCCTTCACAAAAACAAACCTCTAAATTGCGAAACGCCACAACATAGCGCTCTGTGCATATGCATAGCACGTAAAGGACTTACCTACGTATAGAACCAAAGTGTCGTAACGTACTTTTATATAAAGCAATAGTGCAGCGAGGTACAAATAAGGACCGCACACAGAACAAAAGGAAAGAGAAGGGTGCGATCAACAAATAAGGGCAAACAGGAGGAGGGGGGAGAGGCTAGAATAAATTAGGGTTCAGCAGGAGGTTGAGGGGAACACTGAAAGGTGTTGCACATAATATATAAATTAAAAACCCGTAAGGAGAGGGGGGGCAGTGCTGCGAGTCGTTCCAATGAGGTCACAAGATAAGCCATTGCGCTACTCGCCGAAGAACGAAAGCCGATAGGCAAGTGAAAACTCACTGCCTCTGCCATTCCGCGAAGTGCGGTTCTCCAAGAAATTACGTTCTTTGCCTCCACTGGCAAGACAACTTGAGTCCCGTACCAGTTCTCTCCTCAAAAGCCCGCGCCCAGACACGAAAGGCTCGCTGGAGCTTAAAAAGCGGCTATCGCTAGATTTATCCGTTGAGTGTAAGTCCCGCCAAGAAGCGACACCTCGAGGGAGTAATGGAATCACGGACCATGTCTATTCCCCACTCAGTGGCACCCAGTTGAATAAGGTACGTATACTCTAGGTGAATCCATCTTTTGATAGAGGGTTTGGCAGTTTTTGGTGGCAATTGACATGGCGGCCCAGCACCAACCGCCGCCAGCAAACCACGACGCCCAGTCAACGTTGAAAGTCAGTGCTTCTCCACCGGCCGCTGCGTGCTGTGCTTGTTTTCCGTCTTGCAATAAGAGCGCTCTCTTTGAAATTCTGTCCGGTTTCTATGGCTCCGCAGCTGCAAGCGCCGATTGCCATCAGCGCTCAGTAGACTGCTCACCAAGAAGCTCTCAAGCCGGAAGTACCCCCGCCCCGCCTGCAGCCGCTACCGCCGCTACGGCACATCTTCAAACGACTCGCCGCATTCGAACATGGGGTGCCGCAGCTCCACACTTTCATACTTTCTCATTTGGAGCTTATCCGCTTGGAACATCAAGAAGAACGCGCCCTCCGACGGGAGCCACCGGCCGCGCCACCACATCACGATCAGCCTTTGGAAGTCTGAGTTTAATCAAGGGTAGCTTCTCGGTTATTGCAGGCGGATTCTCGCAGGACGAGGGGACAGACGAGGGCGGCAACGCTGAGGACGATGATGTGGACTCTGCCGCAACGCTTTCGGCTGATCGCGCTGCCGCCCCGTCGGCGTCCTGGTGGCCGCCTGTGGTCTGGCGGCGGCCCGACCGAGTCGCCCCAGCATCCACCGCCCTGCTTCCTCCGTTGGTGTTACGCGATCCTCGCTGGCTTCTGGCCGTGGCCTTCCTCGCCGGCACCCTCGCAATGCTGGCAGCCACGATGATCCTGGTCAACGACGGCATCGTCGTCACCTACTTTGTGCCGCCACAGCAGCAAGAACGCACGCGCAGGGCGCGCCGCCGCGCTGCGCGCGCGCCAGACACAATTCCAGATATTCGTACTGCCGGGCAGCAGCAGCCCTCTCGCCGTCGCCGCGCGGCCGCACTGGCTGCCGCCGTCGCATCGGTCGCGTGGGTCGGTCGCCTTGGTAGCGCGTCGCTGTCGGGGTCCCGCCGGTGGCGCCTAGGAGCAGGACGGCCAAGCCCCGCCGGTGGACAGGCCTCAACGTCGCTGTCGCCTCGCGGGCTACGCCCGCGGCTGCGTTCGCGGGCGGCATCTGCATCCTCGTCTCCCATGCTGGCTCCTGACGCGTCTTCCCGGCCATCGCATGGCAGCCCGTCGTCCGAGGACGGCGCACGTCGCAGTCGACCCCCTTCGGCTTTGCCGACCCCCCTACAGCGCCCAAGCCACCCGCCTCGCATGCCCGCAAGCCCCCTCTCTCCCACTCTTGGGGTGTTGCACCCACAGTCCATGTCTCCCATGCTTCGAACTGCGCGCATTTTGTCGCCTTCGGCTTCACCTCTTGCCGCCCTAGGAGTCGTCGAGCTTCAGCAAAGATCCGGAACTGAGGATGACCAGAGGATGGCGCTCGGGCCTTCGGCCACCGAAGACGTGAACCTTCCGGCCAGTGCTTTTAATGAGCCATCCAACCTGGCAGCTGGGCTCTCGATGGTCCAGTCGCCGACTTGGTTCGTCAGCTTACCTGATTCAGATGACGGCTCGGAGGGGGAGGGGCTTTCTAGGATTCGCGCCTATTCGGACGGGCCCCTCAGCCCGTTGTTCCTCGGCGCTGCCGGTTGGGATACCGAGAGTGAATCGGACGAGAGCGGGCGGTACGAGAACTCCGACGTGGAGAGTTTTGATGATGAGCAGATGCGCCAGGGCGTGCTTCTGGACGACGGGGTCATGATGCCGAGCATTGACTCTGATGCGGATGCGGAAGACGAGGACGATAATGACGACGGTTTTGACCGAGCGTTTGCCACGAGCCGACAGACATTTGGACCTTCCTTCGAAATTGGTGACAGCTTCGAGGTTCAGGGCACCCCTGGTGTTGAACGCTTTGGCCTGGGCTTGTTGGAAACCCAAGGCCTGCACTCGTGGAATTCTGCGTCCTCTGAGAGCCTGCTACGTCGCAGGCGGCGGCGCCTCGGGAGCGGTTCGCGGGAAGTTTCGCCCGCCAGAAGCGACAGCAGCGACGAGATTGCCGATGTGGGCGGCGACGGCACGACGGAGCAGGCGCCCACTTTCCAGGCGGGGCTGTGGCGGGGTGGCCGTCGCACTCGCCTGCGGAGACTCCGCGAGTCGGCACCGGGAGCGCTAGCGGCAGTCGGTGCTGTGCTGCTGCTCGCCGTGCTGTGGTTCCTACGGCGCAGAGGATGGTATTTACTTCCCCGACTTTGGCAGCTTGCTGCTCGTCGGTGGGGTATGGATTGACTGGCCAAAGGGTGCTTTCTCCATATTACACTCCCAACATTGGTCAAGTTTTGAAGCCCGAGTTCATCACCCCCTCCTTTTTGAAGCCCGAATTCATCACCCCTCCTTCATTCAAAAGAACCTCCAACGATATCCCTTATCATTAAATTCCATGCTGAGACCCCCTGGTTTCGACTATCACTCGTTGTGCACCAAACACACTTTCAGCGTCCTTTGTAAACAGGCGGCCGCTTCTCCCTGAAAGCGCGAAGTCCTGCGTCGAAAAAGTTGTTTAAGAAAGCCGAGCATCGGAACTCGAAAACAGGTGATTGATACCTTCCAGCCGGTCCTCGGTTGGAATGACCTGAGCATAACAAGCTTGCTCGAATGCCATTCCTGACGCTCTGTTGCGACGTTGTTGTTTGTAAGACGATCGAACAGTTCTTGGTTCAGACACTTAACTGGTCCATCTCAAGACCCTTGTCGACCGCCAGCTTGGCCATTCTAATTGCAATTGGGCCTGTCGAAAACGACGAACAGACCACTCAGCGATCAAATAACACAGCCATATATAACGCACCGGCCCCCAAAACTTCGCGGGCAATCTCGACGGCGCGGTCGTAGGCGGAACCCTCGACAGCCTCATTGACCAGCCCTGCCACCGGAAGCGAAAGGTTAATTTTACGCAGCGCAGCCGGTCAGGAGGGGCGGGGGGTAGCAGCCCACGAACCGAAGTCGTGTGCGCGCGTGTTGTCCAGGACGCGGCCAGTGAACATGAGCTCCTTGGCACGCGACGCGCCGATTAGTCGCGGGAGCCGCTGTGTGCCCCCCGCGCCGGGGATGATGGCCAACTTGGTCTCTGGAAGTCCGAGACGGGCGCCTTGTCCTGTTAACAAGATGATTAGCGGAGCGGTGAACACAAATGGAGGGTTCAAGTGTTGGGGGCGGCATGCTTCTCGAGAATGGGTACAACCTGCGACGCGCAGGTCGGCCGCCAGTGCAATCTCAAGGCCACCGCCAAGGGCGGCCCCATCTATTGCTGCGATTGTTGGTATCGGAAGAGACTAGACGGTGGTGGACAAAGCAAGCGGGGAATTGAGCCCATGTTCGTGAGCTACAAAATTGCAGTGGATGGGTTGGGGGGGGGGAAGGGTGAAGCTGGAAAAGTTACAACTATGGCACCTGGAATTCAGTAAAGGCCGAGCGCAGGCTGTGAACGAATTGGTCGACCTCGGCCGGCGACATGGAAGCGCGTTCCTGCAATGGTGCCAGTGAGCGAGTGGGATTGTGCGGCGGGTCCAAGTCTACTGGCTCTGCACTACTACCTTGAGGTCCGCGCCGGCACAAAAAACTCGCTCGACGAGGCTGCGGAGAATCACGACTCGGGTCGAGCTGAGTTCAAGGGCCACCAACTGGTTAGTCTCATCCGCTGGACGTTTCAAAGATGGAGCGTGACCCGCTCCTGGGCTGCCAGGCGAAAGTCCCAGAGAATCAAACTTACTCGTCAAAGCGGAGTTCTAGGAGCTTGGCTCGCAGAGATGCAACGAGGGCCCGGCCCAGTGCATTGCGGGCGTCGGGGCGGTTGAGGCCGATGACGCAGATGCCTGTTTGTTTTGTGGTGTTTTTTTTTTGGGGGGCGGGATTGGGTCGGGTTGGTCCAGCGGTCGCGTGGGTTTCGCGCGTTCTTCGCACCGGTATCCGGTCCCGTCAGGCGTTCAACGACGCACTGGTCGTGAGCAGCGGTGGCAGCAGCAGAGACATGGAGCGCCCGGGCACGGAAGTTTCTGGCTGAGGTGAGGAGAAGCACACGGGCACTTGACGCGGCGACGGCAGCGGCGGCAGTGGAGAGCACCGCAGGCTGGAGGCAGCGGCTGGCGAGACACGATGTGGCAAGCATGGTCTTCAGAATTGTGTCGTGAATATTTACCGAAGAAGGATCGGCACCGATTCCACTGCACGAGGATATCCCACAATTCCCACAACGCACCAGCTTAATAGACGAGGAATTCAGGGCATCTCCATTGACGTTGGCCATCACATATTACTGGTCTCACACCTGACAAAAGCAGTAAATCACGGCTAAGGAAAGAACAACGATAGAAGATATAAGAAGTCTGAAAAAGAGAAAATGAGAGCGTATGTGTGTTCAGTGGGTGAGAGAGAGTGTGTGTATCTGTGTTGTGTCTGTGTTGTGTGTGTGTGTGTGTGTGTGTATCAATGAGGTTTCTTGGAAGTTGCTGCTGACAGATGGCTTATCCACGGTGGCTTGAGTGTGATTCGGCTGTGAGGCTGTGAATGGTGTGGTTTCGGTGGGCGTTGTGTAACCCCTCCAGCCACTAGGGTCAAACTTCTTCCACGCCCACAACTCGCCAGCCGGTGGCCCCCTTCGCCCTTAGCAGCACGCTTCTACCGCAACTCCCACCCTCCTTCCCTCAGACTTCCTGTGCGGCACCAACCGCACTGCCATCCCAACTCTTCCCTGCCACGATGTCATCACCATCCGGCATGCACTCTCCTTGCGGCGATGTTGTCCTTGACGAAACCGGTGGGTTCCTCATTGCACATGCACAGCGCGTGTCCACCCAAGTGCCTTGCTGATGCATTTCCCGCTAGTTAATGCCAGTGTCTGCGCGACCACGTCCACTGGAGAAACCAAGTCCTCGCTCTTTTCTGCTCTACCACCAACGCTGATCTTGAATGCGCTGCGCTTTGTCCACCCACATACCCTCCGGAAAATGCGCCGCTGCTGCCGCACATTGTACGAGTTCCTCGCCCCAGCAGAGTCACCCGCTGAATTCGATGAGGATCAAGCCTCGGATGATGTTGGGTCCCCAAATGGGGATGGTACTACCACTGGCGACGTGGATTTAAACCGCGGGCGTAGCGCCTTGGCTCCTGCACTCACTGTCTTTTTTGCAGTCGAAAATCTTCAATCACACGCGCCAACAGCCCCCCTCATTCGCGCATTGTTTTTGGATTGGATCCACCTCGGCCCAGTCTATGTCGCTGCACTCTTTTGCATGCATGACTTTACTGAAGCCTCGTGGAGAGTCGTCATGGCAACACACGCAATTCAAGCGCTGCACGTGCCAGTAGAGTCCGATTCACTTAAAGCAGCTTCAGATTTCCTTTTCCAAAAACACCTTCCGCAGCGGCGTCCACGTCGTGCTCTTATACGTGAATTCGCTTCAAAGTGTCTGTCCATTGATCCGGTCATGGAGAGCGCCGAGGCTATGTGCATAAAGCGGGCAATGCCATTGCTCCCGAAGATATTTTTTGAGAACGCAGCCAATACAGCGCTTTCTGCCAAATACAAGGATGATGACGAACCACAAGACTATTTTGTTCACTATCCGCCTCTGCTTCGTTGCATTTTTTGGACTGATGATGTGCAGTCCTTCAAAGCCATTATTACCATCGCTCTCAAGCGAGGACCCCTCACCGACCTGTTTGCCACTTCGATCGCCGTTTCTTCGGCCTCTGCTGGTGCAACAAGAATTCTGCACTTCGTTCTTTCTTCTGGTCTGGTTCATATGGACCCACGACTTTCAAAAGAGGTTCTTCAGGTGGCTGTTGCTGTCAACCGACCGACTACAGTGCGCATGCTCCTATCAGATTTCGACCCACCCTTGGTTTCCAGCCAGGACCTCGATGGTGAATATATAAGCTCATTTTTCGAAACATTCCTTATGAGACGCTTCCCACTTGAAACCATTGAGGCCCTCCTTGAAAAGCCAGGGTCGCGAATAAATGGCAGCCAGGCGAACTTTCATGCATTCCACCCTCATGTTCATTTGATAAATAATGTCGAGGAAGTACGTCGGATTGCGAAGGGCATTGGACTCTTGTATACCTCGGGTTCATTCACGGCGACCATCTTATTTCCTCTCGCTTGCCAACTTGGTTATGCTCCGCTGATCAATCGCCTACTTGGGGCATCTGACCTTGATCCTTCAACGGGACTCGCACCGGCATCAGTAGTAGGAAACGAGCCTCTCGTACGAGCAATTATTTCCTTCAAGAAGAAATCCGAACCCGAAGCGTGGAATAGGGCTTTGGCTCAAGGCTTGGGGAACGCAGCAGGTTGTGGCAAAGCCGGCGTGGCAAGGCTGCTCTTGGAGGAGATTGGTAACGGAAACATGGATGCTATTTACAACGCCTTGGATACCGCCCGACCCCTCCACCCGAATGTGGTTAAAGTGATAGAAGAATTTTTGGCGAAAAGTGCGACGTCTGTATTTCGACCTGAAAGTGAAGATCTATCCGTCATCATCGCGACGGACAACGCTGAATCGTTCAAGAAGTTTCTTGAATTAAAGCATACTTCCACACCCCCAAATGATCCATCTCTGCAACAATATCTCACGAAGGCGACAGCGACAGGATCCGTTAACATCATGCGGGTACTACTGGGCCCACCTGCACATGTGATTGCAACTCCTGATACCCTTCATCGAGCCATTTCAGGAAATCACGCTGCTGCTGTCCGAATTTTGGTCTCACAGGCAAACCCTCCTGTGATTCCCAGTTTGCAGACGAATATTAATAGAGGGGGCGGTTCTTTTCTAATGCTCTCGCTCGATGTTCTGGAGGCTTTGCTGGAGCCTGAAGGGGCACAGATCAACCTTTTTGGTGCGGACCTCACTTCAGTTGTTGACCGAAGCTTCTGTAGCCGAGGTCCAGACGGAATTCTTACTATTATTCCTCCACACACCAACACCCCAATATATGATAGATTGGTCTCGCTCGTCAATCGAATTATTGACTCTGGTTCTGTCAATCAAAATGACGGAACGAATTTGCTCAAAGCCGCCTGCTCCATCGGCGACACAACCCTTGTTCGTCGAATTCTCGCGATGCCAGGAACTGACCCGTCCCGGAACAGGTCCGAGTCTCTGATCATCGCAGTTTCGTCTCGGAATGTTGAACTTGTAAACATACTGCTCAGAACCACCATCGATCCTTGGTCGAACTACTCACTCTTGATGGCAGCTCAGCTCGGAGATGTGGAAATCGTGCGCATCCTAATGAGTCGTGAAGGGTGGCACGACCGTGGAATAGATTGGGTGGAAAAGGCCATAAATGCAGCTCACATAGGCGGATTTGACACCATTGCCACAATGCTCAAAACTGCGATAGAAGTTCACGTGTCACATATGCTCTCGAGGGGTGATCACTCCTTTGCGCAAAATCCGGAGATTTACAAGTCATTTTCGCGTTCCCTTCTGATAATGGACGACTCTGTCGAATACGAGGCTTTTCTTCGTGCCGTGTATACGGATACTATACCCGGCGATGAAGTCTTTTCAAAGATGCTCGTTGATGCGGCATCCCTTGGGTCAACCAAAGTCATGCAACTTCTTTTGTCAAACGACCCTGTACGCTATGCTGTACCAGATGCTTCTGCACTAGAAGCTGCCGTCAAATTTCAGCGTCCGGAATCTATCGTGGTTCTCCTTGGAGTCAAAGACAGCCCTTCGAAACTTGAGCCGCGCCGGGTGATAAAACCACATGTGATCGGCGGGCTCTTCAACCCTGCAAGGCTGGACTTCCTAGATGCGGTTCTGGTTGCGCTTGGGTTTCACATTGATTTAGATGGCCTGCAGCCCTATTTGAATACGCTCGTCCATCGAGCCAAAAAGGAGGCGAGCTTGCGCGAGAGGATTGAAAACCTTCTCTTCCGCTTAGCGGAGAATGGTGTCCAGGCTGACCGCTCTGTCCTGCTTCCCTTAGCGGCTGAGTTGGGCAACCTCCCTCTTGTCCTGCACATCATTGAAAAGTCACCTCAATTGAAAGATACCACCCTTGGAGAGTCGGACACTTCACTCTCCCCCATCGCGCTTGCGCTCGTAATCTCCGCCGCATCGGGGGCCGAAGACGTCCTGCAGGTCCTCCTTCTCTTCATCCGCGAGCCGCCTCCCGGTCAGGAGGACACCCGCCTCGTCTCAATCAGTCGGGCCGAGGGCACCGCACTTGTGGTCGCTGCGAAATCTGGGAACCTCGGCGTTGTGCAGACTCTTACGACGCTCGACCCGCTGGACTCTAGCGATAGCGCTAGGCAACAGCGGGCACATTGGACCAAGCAGGCGAGGAAGGCTGCGGCCGAAGCGTCTCACCCTGACGTCGCGTCGTACCTGGCGGATGTCGCTTCTCACTTGAGGGGCAATGTTTGAAGCAACTTGCTTCCTTGTTCTCACCTCACTTTTCAATTGAGTTTGTTCTTGAACCTCTTCTTAATCTCTCCGCAAAATTGGCCTTGCTTACTTTCTACCCTTGCTGACTAAGTCAATTCATTTTGGAATTTATCAATATCCTTGTGTCTTCCATTTCCTATTGCGGTGTCCCTTTTGGGCAGCTTTCCCTTCCTCCGTGAAAACAGTTTCTGTCTCCTCCATAAAATGTCCTCGTTTTCCTTTCCAGCCATTTACTGACTGCGCCAAATCGTGACCTTTTCAGCTTATTGTCTCCCATCTCTGCTGGGTTTTGGCTACGTTGCGCCCTTTACGGTGGCCGTCCCATTTTGACTGAGCAGCTGGGTCTCCCACCGTGAAAATTTATCATCAACATGACTTCCTTTGTGTTTCCGCTCGCGTTGTGGAGCGCTGGCGATGGCGGCATTGCCCCTTCCACAGAGGGTGGCGGCAGCAGCGGTGGTGCGGCCGTGCGCCTCGCCGCCGCGTCCGAGGGCGGCCGCCGGCTCGTCGTCGCTCTCGACGGCGGCGGCCTGTGGGTCGCGAGCGTGCATGGCGCCTTCGGTGCAAGCGGCCCCCCAGCAAAGGCAAGCGGTTGCGCCACTCGCCCATGACGCGTAGCTTGCAGCCAGCTGCTCGAGGACTGACCACGCCATCCCCTCCGTGCGGCCCGCTTTGGCGCATAGATGACGCCCGATATTATCCTTGTCGGCCATCGCGCACCAGTCTCGGCTTTGATGCTGTGCAAGATCGAGCTGGACGGTCCCGAGGACGACGATAACATCATAGTCACCGCAGCAGAGGACGGGTAATGGAATTTTCGCTTTAGGGTCTTGAGAGCCGCAAGAGAGCTAATGCGCGGCTGTAGGGAAGTCGCCATGTGGGACATTGGCGATGGCCGCGCCTTGCAGACCAACTCCAAGGGCTTTCCCGGTGTGCCCACTTGTATCGCTGTTAGTGATTGCAGCCGCGACGTTCATTAACAATTTAAAGATATCGACTTCACGGAAATCATTCATATGCTGCGGGAAGAGCAACTCTATAGTTTTGCTTGACTCGTCGAATCTGCAGGTTCTCGGCTGATATGAAATCCTCAATTCTTATTTCCTGGAAAATGTTAGGTTATCAGCACAGTCGACGTTTTGGATGCGTGGGTAAACGGATTGGTTGTGAAGCCAACAGGTTCGCGAAGTGCTCCTGATGTGAGCGAGCGCTTACCACGCCTTAGATTTCAAGGATTTGGACGAGCTTTGGGTGGTTGACCCAAACGCGACGATCAAGGTCATGAGCTATGATGAAACAAAGGCAGAAATCAAGTTGGAAATGAAAGAGGAGAAACTGTCGCCGCATTCTCATGTTTGTGGACTTGTGTCAAACCGGAAGTTGAGGGCCATTGGAGCATTGTCGAGGAAGTCATTCTGGGTAAGTGCAGGGGGCATTCTAAATGTTGAAGAGTTAAAAAATATCGGTCGCATTTAGTCTCTTAATCCCCTAAATGCAAAATTGGAGTTTTCAATCGAATGTCCACCTGATAGAAAGGGATGGAGCGGCGCCACATTTGTTACCGATTCTCTTATTTTGCTTTGGTCACTCGTAAGTGTTAACATACGAGTTTCTCTGAAACCGATACTTTGCAAAGGACGGCTCTGCATATTTATATTCACTTAATACCTCCATTGGCCATCACGCCTATCTCGTGTCCGATTTGCGAATTGGCAATCGGATTATCGCTTCGGACGGCCACTCTGCTTGCGTTCCAGGACCTCAGGGACAGAATGAGCTTGCGGGACGACCAAGTTTGGTCATGGAGTTCAATGGACCGCGAAGTACTCGGTGTGTTCCGATGTGCCTCCTGGCACCGAACAGCTCTCGGGACTGTTGGACTCTTGTTGCTTTCAGGAGTGGAAAAAATCAACAGTCTTTTTCACACTGGGATTTTTACCTGAAACTCGTTGATGGACACCTGGGACACCCAAAGGCAAGGTTACCTGCAATCCTGCCCATTGCCAACGATGGATCTCACGGTAAGGGTGTTGACCAACTCGACCGCACACTGAGTATCTTTTAGGACTAGAAATATGCAGCCCTTGGCAATCTCGAAATCCCAGACTTGACTTTGCCACGTCGTCATGTGTTTTGTTCGATAATTTGGTGGCCGTCGGCCTCAGTAAGTTCAACAGCGGCCGAAATTGCATTGCCAACTAAAGTTGACTAGGTTCGGGGTTGATCTGCGTGACGTCAATTTCGTCACTTTTAATCGACCCTTTTGTTGACATAGTGCAAAACTCACTGTTTTCACTTAGCGGTCATAAGGGGCCGGTGACATCACTGCTTTATCCAAAAGCCGACGGTGACAGTCGACTAGCTAAAAATTACCTGGTCAGTGGCGGCCATGATGGAACTGTTCGTGTCTGGAATTTGGAGTGAGTTCGCTGGTAGTCGTTGTGTTTGCTCACAGCTTTGAAAGGGATCATTCGCTATCAGCAACGTTCCCTTGCCATTCAGATAGAATTGAGTCAATATGCAGTGTTCCAACAAGTCAGAGCTCGAAGTCCAAAGTTTCCTTCATATCCCTCTGCCGTAAAAACGCAATTTCAGTTTTCGACTTGGAAGACATGCGGCAGTTTGTGAATCATTCACCTCAATTGATAATTAAAGTGCCGTAGCATATTCACATTTACGGGTCACGCAAAGGTTCCTCGCACTGTATACTTTAGACGCTTAGAAGACATAATGATTGTGCAATGCGAAGACGAGGAGCGAACGTCGTATGTGTGGATGGTGAGATTGTTTTGCCCTTTCACTGTAACTAAGGCCTGCTAGTTAAAAACCGGTTGCCTGGATCGAATCGAAACAGGAGAGTTGAGTGAAGAAATCGTATCCGGGTGTGAAGCCCGAGTCGAGTAGGTTTTCTTTTGGGCGACGCTTGATACTAAAGTAAATTCAGACTTTACAGACTTGGAGAGGAGTTTTCTCACGCGAACATACGACAGAGCCTCACAACATTCCCTGTGTACTTTGGTGGTACTGCAACCCTCTTGTCTCATCTTCGTAGCTCACATACAAGCAGGCAAACCCGGCCTGTTGGCGATTTTAATTAACCTCAAACGGGCGATAAACGACTCGTACGGCAACGCTCACAATACCGCCACAGATTTGGAAATCCCATTGGGAAAAGAACAGAAAACGACTGATAATCACCTGCCGTCTCCTACCCGCCCATCTCCGATCGCCACCATAACATCGATAATTCAAAAGGCTGCACGCTCAAGACAGACATCCTCTATTCCTTCCAAAGACGCAAACGCCGGTGCAGTGCATGAACCCGTTCCATTATCTCAAAGGCAAATTGCTGCAACTTCCTCCACGAGCCTCGACGCAATCGAGTCAAGATCATCTACGACTGCATTGTCTTTAAATCTAGATATAATGAAAGCAGTTCACTCTGCAGTGGTTCCATGGCTCGAGCTGGATACTAACCAGTCTCATTTATCTGGTTTGCTACAGCCCAGAAATGTCGTTTCGACGGGAATGAGAGGGTTGGATATTTTTAGTTTTCCTTCCTCTTAAGATATATTAGGGCTAGTGGATTCGTATCATTTCTGAATCCTGCTGTAGTCAACACGAATGAAGAATGGAGAGTGTCGTCGTCTTTCACTGCTGCGCGGCTCTTACAAATACTATCACTCTATAGAACTGCGGCCAAACCTGGTATCTCCATCGCGCAGCCTCTGAAACAGCTTTTTACTTTATTGGCTTTACAGGTGCTGATCACGATCTCAAGCAAGTGATCACCTTGTATACAGAGACGCTTCCAAAGACTTTGGGTTCAAAAATGTATCTTCCGTCTTTCTCATTCTTGGCGAAATACTGGCAAGACCAGATTCTGGACGTCCAATGGGCCGCGCGGCGTGTGTTTTCGGGGTATCTGAAATGCCTACCTCAGAGTGATCGGCAGGCCTTGGTCGAATACTGGCATCCACACCGTAAGGAATTCCTTTTTTGTTTGTTCTTTCCGGTTGACAACGAAATTAGTTCTTGCAGCTTCAACTCCTCCACGAAAACCATCAAAGACAAACCTTAGAGCTGCCGTTATTTTGGGCATAATCGGATCTGATCAGCCTTCTTTGTTCTCTGATAGGTGGCTGTTATGATCAAAATTTTATCTAATATTTTTGTATCCCTTAAGAGTACGGAAGGACGTAGCAGAGGCACTTGATTTAGTGCTCAGAGAAGACGGCCGAAGCCCATACAGGGCAATTGGCATTGAACTGATCGCAAGAGGCTTTGAAACCTGGGAAGTGCACCTGAACAGCTCGGCGACCATTCGGAGTATTATATCTTCGACAGGCGTCATGCCAACCACTTCAGACGGCCCTACGAGTGCGCCTCTGAACCCGGTCTTGGTTCACATTTCTCGGCAGGCAATAGTTCAGATTGCGTCTTTGAACCCAAATCTCTTCATCAGTACCGTGGTTCTTGATGTTGCTCATGGTAAAAATGCAGCGGAAAGAATAGGGGCGCTGAGGCTGCTGGGCATGTTCATCAGCAAGGTCAGTAACCTGGCTGCATTTTTTTTCCTAATTGAATCATATGCAAACACCTTTACATCCTTTACGACGGCAGAAACCCCAGGTTGTCCTTGGACACTTGCCTAAGATCGTCGAAGCTATGGTCCGGTCGTTGGACCCAAACAACCCAGTGATGCGCGAGGCACTTCAGCCCATCATCACTGCGAATTTTGCTGAGCTGGTGAAGGCATATCCGAGCGTGACGTTTCATCAGGCCTCGCAACGGCTTTCTATCGGAACCCCCGAGGGTGTCTGTATTGTGTACGACCTGAAGTCCGCGACGAGGGTCCAGATCTTGGAGGTCAGAACAATGTTTTACGACAGTAGGACGCTAATATCCCTTATCTACCAACGTCCCTCGTCAACACAGGGCCACCAGCGGAGCGTCTCTGCCGTGTCGTTCTCCGCAGACGGGCGATTGATCGCGTCGTACAGCGCAGAGGAAAACTGCGTCAGGCTCTGGCAGCCGTCCACCAGTTTTCTGAATACGCTGGCCGGCGCGCTCGCCGCCGCCTCGGGCAGCGGGCAGACCTCGGGCCTCGGCCATATGAAGAGCTTCCGCGAGTTCAGCGTTGGCCCACGTGGGTGTGAGTGCGCACGTCAGATTGCTCTCGAATGTATTTCTGACCCGCTTTCCGGGCGTCTCCGGGGGGGGGGGGGGGGCCGCGGGGGGGGGGGGG
>JADGKE010009684.1:690-18026 GCA_026954515.1 Cladochytrium tenue
AGCTGGTTGCGGGCCGCCGGGGGCAAACACATGTCCCGCAAATTACCCACGGGGTTTGTTTTTACAAACCCTTTACCCCCCCCTTTTCCCCAACCGCAATTCCAGGTATTTACCCACCCCCCCCCCCCCAACCGAAGATACCGAAAAAATAAACTTCTGGATCAATGTAATGCTATTCTACGTTCTCTCTAACACCCACAACATTGAGGAAACACAATTAATTAGTTGAGGTAGCCTCGGCACGTCTGGTACAGAAGGAAGAGTTGTCAGTACACACATACGGGCAATAACAGAAGCGGAGGCAGGAGGAAGGGGGGTGGGGCGCGAGCAAATCATCCACACTCACTGCGGCTCCGCAAAAGCAAGGGATCTTGTCGTCCTCGATGGGGAACTTGTAGTCGTACGTGATCTCCTCCCCCTCTTCAATATCCCGGTTCGCGTAGATAACAATCTTCTTGCCCCCGTCCACCGTGATGATCTTCGCGTTGCAGTTGGGCTACAACAATGGGAAAATCAATTAGTTAGCGTGATGCGAAGGAGGGACGAAAAGATGGACCCGGGGCGTTCGACGACCTACATCGCAGCAATGGTTGATGAAGCGGGCCAGGTTGCCCTTCTTGGTAGCATCAATGATGTTGTCTTCGTCGATACGGAACAGATAGCTGCTGCCAATGCCTGACCGCTCGTAGAGCTTTTCGCGGTGGTCCGCGACCTGCGAAGCAAAGTGATAATAGCAAATTAGTTATGGAGAAGGAAACCTGCTCCTAGCCCCCTGCTGCAACCCTCAACAAGCGGCAACAGCAAAATTACCTTCTGCCGGATGATCTCGCCAATGTACTCGATGACGATGTCGTTCGCCTCGATCCGCTCCAGCGCAAACAGACCCCAGTCGTGGATTCGGCTCTTGGAGAACTGCAGCCGGAGCTTGCGCGACTTCATCTGGTTGTACTTTGCCACATCTGCCGCAAACGCGTCGGCCCCGACCACGATCCCCAGGCCGCCGTCGGCCGACCCACCGCCGACGCCAGAAACTAGACCGCCGGCTGTACCGCCGGACGGCACCGACGCCGCCGCCGCGTGTAGGGCCACGCCGATCCCCAGCTGGCGGTAGTTCACGCGAGACGACCGCGCTTTGGGATTCTGGCCGCTGACGATCGCGCTGGAGGATCCGCCAGCCGCAAGCGCAGAGTTGGAGAACGGATCGTCGTCGTCGTCGTCTTCGTCCCCTTCGCGGACGCCGGTGCTGCCTGCAACAACCTTGCGCGATTGCCCGATACTGGCGGGGAGGTATTTTGCTTTTTCGCTCGCGGGTATTTTGTAGTACCCCTCCGTCCGTGCAGCCCCTGATCGATGACGACCGAATGTGATGCTATTTTCTTCCAGCTCCTCGTCCGTCAGAAGTACTTTAAGGCCTGGTAGTGAAAGGTCTTAATTTAGAAAAAAAGAGTCACGAAGGCGGAGCACGCACGTTCATAAGCTTTGATGGATATTGTCCCCCTTTCTCGGCGTTTGGCTCTCCGTCTCTCCTGCTCCTCTTTGACGGCAGAGAACAAGAACTTGAGGTCTTCCTCGCGCCGGTCCGGCCCAGCAAACCCGGTGACAAGATCAATACGACTGAAATCGAGAGAGGCGTCGCTTTCCACATCTTCTTCACACGCCTCAAGCCAAGCTTGCCGAGCGTCTTCGACAAGCCTTTCAGTTTCGAACCGGTCTCGCCACCTCCATGAGACGAGCAGGTCGCCAATGTCGTCCAAAGGAGACGGAGGAAAAACAACGGGTGTTCGCGTCCGCTTCTCTTCTGGAAGGTCTTCTTCAGGGATCTCCTTCACGGCCGCATTCGCCAGAGTCGCAACTTTGGTCTTCTTTTTCTTCTTCCGCGACGGTTTCTTGGAACGCGGTTGAGGGATGAAAGGTTCGGGTTTCGGCTCAAGATTAGGAGAGTCGAACGGTGCATGCCCCGGAGACTCTTTGGAATCCAGCGTGTCGTCACTTTTCAATAACGCCGGCTTCACAGGAATTTTTCGAGGCCCAGCTTTAGGACGTGCGACAGCAGGTAAGTACGGCGTTGAGTCGGTTTTGGTATTTTTGGTGGGGTGATCCGGACTCGCGAGCGGACCTTCACTTTCCTCATGGTCATCGGCGGCATCTTTCATCTCGATATCCTCGCGGCTCTCAGTTTCCTCGCGATTTTCGGCGTCGTCTTTTTCTTCCTTCTCTTCCGGAATGCTGTCTTGGTCGCTTTCACTTTCGCTGGAAGAATAGAGAAGTTCGACAAGCCTCTGGCGGATAGCGCGCTTGTTCAGCCTCCTGTTCCGGAGCTCATCTTCCGTCTCCGATAGTTCCTCGGATGAACTCTCCACCTCGGAGTCAGACGTGATGCGGCGTTTTCGAAGGTAAGTGGGGTTTGAGCCTTTCTGCAATGCTTTCCGACCATCGTTCCGGGTTCCAAATGATTGCGGCCTTTTGGGTGGGGATGGTCTTTTGTTGAAGCGAAATTCCGGCTCCGACCGAACAATTTCAGTCTTCTTTTTCCGAAATGAGGGCAGGCTAAAAAACGAAGGCAACGGGGCGCTCACAACAGCTTCCATGTTTTCGTCATTTATAGATGCTTTCGCCTGATTTTCTTTGAGCTCTTTCTCCACTGCATGGTTCCTGATAGTTTTCACAGAGTCGGTGGGTTCCTGAGCTGCGACATCCAAATTCGACTTTCGATCCAAGTAATTTTGAACAAAAGTCGTTAAGATGTTTCGCCTGAAGTCCGATCGGAAAATGCCCGACAGTTCTAGGTGAATCTTTTTCCGGATACGCGGGATAATATTCGGATTTGAATCTCGACGATCATATTGTCGGTATTCCCCAGTGCCAAGATCTCCGGAGGTGTTATATAATTGCTGGGAGTCACGCCGGTATTTGTCGTAGCTGTCCACGCTGTTGTATACAGCTGCCTCACTCTGACGAGTCCGTTCTTTAGAATAATTGATTGAGCGCTGCCGCTGCTTTTCGTTATAGGAGCGACTGTAATCCCTCTCTCGACTTCTACTTCGGCTGAGACTCCTGCCATTGCTTCTGCTCCTGCTCCTGCTTCTGCTCCTGTTCATGGCTGCGTTCATGTTTCTGGTTCTGCTTCTGCTCCTGCTTCTCCTGTTTCTACCATTTATACGGGTTCTGCTCCGACTTCTGCTGCTGCTCCTGCTTCGACTTATACTCCTGCTTCTGTCACGACTTCGGCTGGTGTCGCTCGAACGCCCACGACCACCTCTCCTAGGAGAAAGGCTCCTTCGGGCTGGACTGCGGGAGTTTCGGCTCCAACCATGATTTCGTGATCTTTCCGCAACCGGGGAGAAGCGCCTTGAAGGTCTTGCAGGCTGGTGGCGATCTGTACGCCTTGCAATATTCGCCCGAGCTGCAGGATTCGTCCAAGGCTGCTGATCGCCGTTGCGACGATCATTATGATGTGCGGCTGGTACCGGTCGAACTTCGGCTGTTTGCATATGCGCAAACGAAGGGTTTTGTTCTGGGCCATTATTAGCAAAATATCGCAGAAACAAAAATTATAGCCTACCTAATTCTGGTCGATTTTCTGGCTCGTGTCGATGTCGGTCGACTAAACCTTGCGTCGTTGAAGCGCGGTTCTCCGGGCTGGCGTTAACCAATGATTGTGGGGGTTTCGGTGGAAGCGGATGAAACATCCGTGGCGTTCCAGCCGGCGAGGAGGTGACAGTTGCAGATCGCAAAGGTGGTGATTTTTGAACGAAAGTTTTTTGGACAGAAGATTCATTTTGAGTGTTGGGTTTGCCAGACGTACTGGCGCCCCCCGTTGGGCCCATTAAAACGCCTCGATTTGGTATCTCCCTCGATGGCTGATCACTAGGCACCCCGGCGGAATCAGGTCGAGATGCAGAGTGCATTCCTGGAAGCTGCTCATGAGAGGGATGATTCAACCAGTCGCGATCTGCGTGTGAGGACTGGGAAACAACAGCGCCACCCTCGGGCCGCGCGGCCGGTGTTTGATCGGACTGCGGGGGATGTTGCGGGTATGTGGGATGCTGAGGATATACATAGTGGTGCTGATAAGTTGGTTGCTGAAAATGGGCCGTGGAAGGATAATAGTATTGCGGTCGCGGTTCAGTGTCCATTGTATTCAAAGGACCTCTTACTAGTCTCAATGGGTTGTAGTCGCTTGAGGAACGTAAATCAGGTCCGGGTGGAACGTCACACGCCAAGATATCGTCAGCAGAAACAGTGTTTGCACTTTCCGCTTCACCTAAAATCGTGTTCCATTTCGTATCTTTGAGAGGTCAGTGGCTGGTCGCAATAGAATTTGGCTAAACTCACAATCTGGATCGAACTCGACCTTCACAATCGAGCCCCCCATCGAAGACCCATTTTCCTTTCGGATCGCTCGCGCTGCACTGTTCCCAGCCTCGCGTTCGTTCCCCGCAAAACAGATCGAGCTGATTTTAGTACCAAGGTGCACAGCCAGCCTGACTTGCTGCATCGTGCCATGGCGTCCAAAAAATGGAGAGAGTTCCGATTCTGGAAAGTTTACAGGGAGTCCAGTGACCAAGATCGTGGACGGATGTGGGGGAACTCTGGAGTTATCGTCATGCTATATAAATGTGGTCAGAACGATCTTGATCTCAGGTAAAATGCGGGAGGGAAAAGGCTGGGTGCAGGATGAAGCTCTTACCTCAAAGTAGGTCGGCTTGAGATACTTCACCAGCCGTTGGCGCCTTGCAGCCCCAATCAAGGCCTTCCATGACTGCGATCGGCGTGGATCTGGCAATGCATTGTTGACATTTGGCGACGATGTCGCGCCTGTGTCATCATTGGTTGCGACAGCAGCTACCGAAGCCGACTCGTCTCGAGCGTGAGGTGCCATAGCATATGAGCTGCGATTCGTATTTGCGCCAGTGGTGTCGCTCCATTCGCCCTCATTCCTCCCGTGATTGGTGGAGGGTCCGAGGCTGGCGTTGGCGTTGGCGTGTCCACGAAGGAAAAAGGAATCGAGCGCCGATGAGACCCGAAACTCTCCCGAAGTTGACGGTGTCAACCGTCGCGAAGGGATATCATCTTGCTGAAAGGCCTTCATCGCATCACGCGGCGCCTGTGAAAGTGCCCCATCAATTGCGCTCACTTGCGATTGCAACGTGCGATCCGTTGACATGAATGAGGTACCCCGACACCACCCTCACAGAAATGTGCCTGATGAACGAGGCGAAGGGGGCAAGCGGCTTTGTGGAATATAACACCAATGGGAGGGTTGGACGCGAAGAAGGGAGATCCGAACCGAAAAAAGTAAGGCGCGGCGGCTTTTGGTTGCTTTTTGTGACAGCGACACCCAAAGATCGTGTCCAAGTTTCCATGTCCGACCGGATTGCCCACACCACCTAATAACCCCTCAACACCGTATTTGGCACTCAACTTATGCGAACCAACCGGGATTGGTAACAGAAGAAGTGGATATCTGGATCGCAATTGGAAATCGCGAAAGGATGCAATAATAGAGCCAAAGGGTAGCCAGTGTAGCTTATCAGGGAAACGAAACACTCCAGCTGAGGCTGGAGCACCGATCGAACGCCCGATTACCAATGCCATCATTCTCAACTAGATGCAACTATCTCTTGATTCTGTTACTACATGCAGCGGCGTGGAAAAGGCCGGCGAAATCTTACACAACCTCACAACCTGCCTTGAGCACCAAGAAACCAACGAAGACCCCATTCATCGGTGCCAGCCTTTCATGGCACGCTCGCGAATGCAACCGCCTTCATCCAAGGCGATGTTGAAGTCCTTCAGCTTGACTGGTGCAGATCGCCACACCTTTATTCCGCCCTCGCCCCCCATTTTTTTGTTTTTTGCCGTTTATAAATAAATTACGCCACTAATCTCCCCCCGGCCCCCTTTCCTGTTGCTTGGTGCTTGCGAATGCTGCTTCGGCGCGGGATGCGAGGGGTAGTTTTCTGCCTGCTTTCGCTGGCGCGTCTGCCATCGACTGCCGTGGCTGGTGGCAACCTCCCTCCTCGCACCCGCCCGAAGCCCGCTGACCACGCTCCACACGCGCCTCGCACGTTTCCTGAGCTTGATGCCTGGCCCTCTTCAGTTGATAGCATCGCAAACGCGGCCACACACTATGGCGAGATTGACGGAGACGGAGAAAGAGCATTGGAGCGCTTCCGCTCTCTCATTGCCGATTCAATCCCTCGTTCCATAAGAGATCCGACCGCCGCCTGCTTTCGCGAAGCTACAGCCGCACTTCCCACTAAGCTGGGGGGAGAAACGACCTGTACTGACGCCCTAGCAGACTCGACGTCGAGAGACTGGCTGTCTTGTGCGTCTTTAACAAAAGTTTCGTTGTAGCTAATCGAGGGTATCCCAGATGCTGTACGGTTAACAAATTGCGAAATTCGCACTGCAGGAATTATGCCTCCGTTGGAATGCCAGCAGGAAATCTCCTCGTTTGACCTCGATCTTTGCATAAAGTAGGCCTGTGTCGTAGAGAAATTTCGGCGTCGTCTGATGTAACAAGGGTTTTTATGGCATCCCCGCAGCTCTGGACCACCTACAGCGGATACCTACGAGGAGCCTTGGCTGCCTGCCTATCTTTCCGTCCCGCAGTCGACAGACTACTTTTGGCTCAGCTGCACGCCAACATCTCTTTCGCCCATGTCGAACTTCTTCAGCTAACAAACCAGCACAGAAAGGTTGCCAGCAGGGCTGCAGAAGACTGGAATTCATTAGCAAGGGAGTGGAGTAATGAGGCTAGGCAAATGACAGAGGCGCTCGGGAACGCGCAGGCAAGAATAGCTCGATAAGCTACTTGTTAAACGAAAATCAGTCACTTTCAGCCTCCCTCCTTCAAGGCTTACACCGCGTGCTAGCTTATTTTGATAGTGCCATCGCCGAAGTTCCTTTGCGTGCGAACGTTGCAGCAGCAGCCGCTAACTCTGCTATGCATGCGATTCTGGACGACTTAACGGGGAGCCTTAATAGGATAACAGAGGTCGGTTCCCCAGGTTGAGGTAAATACTGATTTCACAAAGGCTTCGTTATCCGTCGTAGCGACAACAGAAAAAGCCTCACTAGACGCAGAACAGCAGCGCCTTTCTACAGCGAAATGGATCCAGGTGCGCTGACTTGGTTTTATAGGTTGTTAAATTTTCCAGGAGGGTCTAAAAAGCAAGCTTGAGCAACTCGAAGGCCTTACAAACGACGTAAGTGCTATCTCGGTTCAACTTTATGTTCACGACCCTCCCCAGCTCATAGAACACGTTGATATCAGTCTGGTGGGATACGCATTCAGCTCCGTCTTAAATTTTGCCAGTGATGACTAACCTTATCGCAGAATAACTTGATTGACCGATTTCAGCTGGCAGAAAATTCTCAAGTTCAAATAGCCGAGCTGACAGCTCAAATCGGAGAAAGAATTCAAGAACACGCCACCGTGGCCAACAGGTAGAGAACGCATTTACCCGATCGTGATATCAGCTCACCGAACCAGTATCTCAGCCCATTTGTATCCAATCCTTAGTCTTGCGAGCCGCATTCAAGAGGTCGGCGTTGCGGTAGCCATCCTATTCGGCACCGTTTTCATCTTGCGGAGCTCTGTCGCCGTTTTGCGCACTTTATTTTTTGTGTTTGTAGTAACAGTCCTATCCGTCAAGTTCTTTGGAATCACACCTCTCAGAAGCTTTTTTGCGGCCAGCCTCGGCATCATGTTCTTGCTCTGCTTAACGGCGATCTTCCGACGGATGAAGCACAACTTTTATGCTCCTGCGCCACTACCGCACCGAGCATACATGTCACAAGAACAAGAAAGTTTGCTGCCCCCAGCTACGAAGCCTTCAAACATAGGGCCCCCACGTGTCCTCAATTTCCATGTTCACCCAACTTTTGATTGAATATTTGTCTTATTCGTTTTACGCCTAACGCCCGAATACCTCGCATCAACCAATGAATGCTAGCATGTCTTGCTCATCATCTAAGCTTGAGTGGTCGTCCACCACATCGGCCTTGGCACCGGCCGCTTTGGCGCGAATTTGCGCCTTTTCTGCCTTACGGCTAAGAACTTTAGTCTTCGTCAGCGATTGCTGTGCTAGTTTAATTTCCTTTCGTAACGTCGAAAGAAATTCGTCCTCGACCGGCCCTTGCGACCTTGTTGCATCTCCACCAGAGCTCGCTTGCGGAAGGTCCACCTCATCCAGACCATCCAGCGCGTTTGCTTCGGCAGCGATTTTATCCCTTTGCTCTTGCACCGCCTTCTCGAGTCGCTCCGTCAAACTTGATAAGCAGTTTTCCAAAACATTCTTTGCACCAGGCACGTCACCTGCGCCAAGCATCGCCGTTCCCAGTAACCTTTGTACAAGCAGAGTGGCAGTTTTTGATGGGCCAATGCGGTCGCGAAGAAGATCGAAGTGCGGCTGAAGAATTTCAACTGCCTTTCCTGGCATATTCATGCTATACATCTGGCATTCCGCCAGAGAGGTTAAAGACCGAAGGGTGTCCGGGTGCCCTTCGCCCAGAACAGTACGGCGCTAGGAGAAGTCTACTATTAAAAAAAAGGATATTCAATTTTGCTCACTCACATGTTGAAACGCTTCGTCAAAAAGAAGTGTGGCCGATGTGTAGCTTTTCATATCTCTGTAAAAGGATCCCAGATTATGAATAGAAGAGAGCGTATCCTGACACTTCGAGTGAGATTTCCAGTTCATACAATGGGAACTAACCGGATAATGAGATCCAAATGCTTCCCGCCGTTTCTCAAGACAGGATTTGTACATTTCTTCAGCTTCCGCGTTCCTTCCAACTCTCTTGTAACAGTTTGCTAGATTGTTCAGCGATCGAAGCGTCTCCAATGCGTCCTCGCCCAGAACTTTCCGCCGAGCCACGAGCACGTTCTCTAAAATGAGAAGAGCCTTGTATGGACCATTTTCCCGCGTGCTCATCAAGAGGTTTCCAACGGCATTGTACGAAGACAGGGTTTCGCGATGCATCTCTCCGAGTACTTCCCGACGGATTTCAAGGCATTCTTGAGCCAGTTTCATCGCCTCAGTGTGCCTTCGCAGTCGGGTATATACGCCGTGCAGTCGGAACATTGTCAATAATGTCACGGGATCGCGCATGCCAAGGTTATCCTGCTGCAACGCCAAGCACTCCTGGTACTGCTTTGCCGCTTCTTTATACCGGCCAAGGTCGTCAAGAACGCGAGCTAAAGAGTACGACCATTTCATCAAATCTTTGGAGGTTTCAAATTTGGCCGCCTCAGTGACGGATGTCACGGCAAGTTCCTGTGCACGGAGAAATTTTCGTCGCACCGTGTGGGCAAGCCACCTTCCGATAACAGACAGAACGAGTCGATCTAATTGCGCGATCCCGTCATCCAAGGTCATGTCGATCGCCCGAAAGATGCTTTCCCTGTCAGAAGGGTTTGTGGAAACACAACGCTCGCAGCTAACTCGCGCCAGGACCTCGTAGAACTGCCAGGGATTTTGGGCAAGAGCATCGGCGAAGGCGCGCGATTCGCCGGGGGGCATGGCGACATGAAACGTAGACTGGGTGCGGTCACAGGCGAACACCTCGAACACGCACCACGCGCGCGTCAGTGGGATTGGATCGTTCCAGGGAAGCAGAACCATGACGACGTTCTTAATGTCCCGAACGGCAGTTAAGAAGGTGCTCGTCCACCAGCCAAAAGGCCGCGATGAGGTATCGTGTTGAGAGTTGCAAAACAGGTCGAACCAAACGACCGGGTCCTCTTCACAATTGCCGTGAAGTTTCGCATCCTCTTGGAAGAAGGAATCCAGAGCGTCCAGGACGTCAAGGAAACGGAAGCTCCATGCGTGGGACACAAACCAAGTGGCTTGAGAGACTGCATCGGTTCGACCGTGCCGAACAAGGTGGGCAACTGCCGATCCGAGAGTGCCAGTCGTCATGGGCTTGATGAACCGCTCACTCACGTCCGCAGTTGTTAGGCTCTCAAACGCAGACCGCCCTCCACAAGCGTCAACCAACGAATGAAAAAAAGATAATCGAACACCCAGCGTCGATATGGATGTTGAATATTCATCGCGATTCTGAAAATTGGCGTATTTGTGAATCAAAAGCACCAAGAGCGGAAGTGTAATCAGAAACATACTGCTTCAGATGTCTGATCGCAAGCTTCAGTTGCCTGATCGCAAGCTTCAGTTGCCTGATCGCAAGCTTCAGATCCCTGATCGCAAGTCGCCACCGCTGAGCCAATCACGAAGCCTTAGTGATATAAGAGTTATATATACATCTCGTATAATAGTGTATACTTACCAATGTTTTCCAGCTTCGGAACCAAGGTCGCTGATGTAGCTGAGCTCATTGTGGCGGTGGCAGTGCGTGACAAGTGCGCGTCTCACAACCAAAAAGATTGATGTTTGAAGTTGATGATACACAATCTAAATCTATCTCGTGACACTAGATGCACCTTGCCACTCTTACGGAGACTGTCATAAGTGCCGTTATATCCTATAGTTCCCAAGAAATCATTTAGACGGGGCGTCAGGATGAGGACAGGACGAGCAGACAAGTCAATATTGGGCGTCCGCGATGGCCGCCATGCCTGCCAACCATGAGCAACATCAGCGGGCCGCCGCTCAGAGTGCCGCAGGCGCCGCACGTAGGGCTGGCTGCCGTACATTGATGGGAGGGGGATGGGGGCGTAAAGGCGAGTCTTTTGGTGTTGAACCTGGCACGCATTTAATTCTAACACAGCGCAGCAGAGTGGTTTTAATTAAAGCCAGGGATGTTCCCATCAAGGTTTATTCCCAACACGCTATTCCCCAATCTTTCTGTTTTTTGTACTTGTTTACCAACTTCACTTCCAGACCTTGTGCCACTCTCGAACGGTCTGTTGTCTTTTTCTCACTTTATTATGGTTCTTTCGAGTTCGACGGGCGGCCACGTGACCATAACCGTCCGCCTAAGCCGGTTCTCACCGGACTGTCCGCCCAATTTCCTCGACAGAACCCAGATTCGAAAGAATCCGGAGGCTGGTAGGAGTTCTATTGTCGAGATAGTAGTAAATCTTCCAAGAATAAATCCTCCGCTTTAATAGTGTCAACATCGACAGTGATCTCTAGCACGATATCTTTTCGTTTCTTCCGAAGGCACTGCACGGCGCCGGCGCCGGTCCGATCGCCAGCGATGCATACTGTTTCACTTTAACCTCAAAATCACTTCTGGCGGTCCCCTCGTGCTTGTCCATCCGACAACATCACGAATTATCTCGACTCGCTTTTGAAGCAATCGTTGCTGCCCATGATATGTTTTCACGGCCTCATGACTGCCGGCTCTTACTGCCGAAAGCGTGTTTGATGCTGACCTGCTCGCCCTCGCAACACAATCCTATCTTCCCATTCTACCAATTCCACTGCGATGGATCCTATTTCCCAAACTAACGCCCGAGACCTAGCTCTAGCAGCTTGCAGGGAGTGTGTCTGGAGATGTCCCGTTGACAATTTAAACGCAACAGTCAGGGACTTTGTTATTTCTGTCGTCCTGTTGCATAAGCCTTGGCTGTCAGATTCACAGGTTACACGTCACTTTTTGTGCAACGTTGCTACATGTGCTGACGATATAGAAGTGAATGCTAGTCGCACGGAGTGTCATTAACGACCCCACAAGTCAACACCCAGTCGGCAGCGGTCCAACCAAACTTGCCCACCCTCACGCACACAGGGACGCTCACAGGTTGATTGTCACAAATGGAGCCACATCTGTCTCCTGTTGTTTATTTCACTCTCTGTCGCTTGCCCATTATCTCACTTAAAAGCGCGGACCCCCACGCCATGCCCACGCCCCTTTAAAAGGCGCTGGGGTGACACCGTCCCCTCGCCGCCTGGCCTTCGCCGTTCGCTTTTGTGCTATGGCCGCCGCTCCCGCCATCGACGGCCTCGGCCTGCAAATCGGCGCCGCGACCATCGACGTCGCTGCAAAGAAGACCTACGTCGCCGCTCGGCGCGCGCCTTACGACAACGGGCAGCGAATTGTCGCCGTCGTCAAACCCGCATATGACCAGTCCCGTCGCGTCGTCGGCCTCTCGACCGAGGTTTCCATCCACGTACTGGGCGAAGCCAAGTTTGCCGCCATCTCCCACATGTGGGGAGAAACCGGCGTCCAAGACAAAGCCCAAACCGAGATAGACTACTCCTGGACCATCGTGCACGACACAGAGCTTTTTTCGCATCTCACCGGCACATTCACCCAGCTTGTCATGCTGGCTGGCCAACCAGTCGCCGTTTGGATCGACCTCCTCTGCCTTCCGCAGGCCATTGACTTCTCAGTCATTCCAGGCGTGTTCGCAAGCATGTCGTTCTTCTATCGCGCCTGCGAGCGCTGCGTCGCGATCCCCGCGATCGACGCTGACTCTCCGCTTTCGGTGGGACCCGCGTACTTTTCCACCGTGGCAGATAACACCGTCAAGAGCGAGGCCTTGGTCCGATACATTGAAAACGATAACGAACCGCGCAACGTGGAATACTTTGACGAACGCTACATTGCCGATGTCACCCATCTTCTTGACGGTATGCGTGCCGGAGGTCCGAACCGCAGGCTCACCATCAGGAGCTGGCAAAAGACAAACTTTCTTCCTTATCGATGCATGCGTGACTGCCTTCAAGTCATGGGCATGAATCGCAAGCTGTTTACCTCGGAGTACTTTTCACGCGTATGGATCTTCCAGGAGATGATGCTTCCAAACGAGATCTTCTTCAGTGTCAGGTAATAACTGACTCTATTCTTGACTGTGTGCGCCTTTCCAATCCCTGCTTAATCAAGGTATTTTTAGAATAGGAGGAGTGGATGCACCGCATTCGATCGTGAACGCGGATGCGTTCATATCCTTGTTTGTGACGGCTGTTGCTCTAGCTCGGAATGTTCACGAGATGGTCGACGAAGATCTGTGGCGGCTCTATCCAGGCTATGAGAGCTTCTTCTTTATCGTTCAGGAAGCGATCACAGATGTCAAAAGAACTTTTGATTGGTTTAAACGTGGACGAGACATTGGGCGGACCTTTCAAGATCTTGACCTTACGAGGAACTTGAATGTTGGTTTTATCGATTCACTCTTTGATGTTTACACGGCCGTAAGTGATAAAAGCAAACAATTCCTTCGGTTTTCTGACAGAGTATAGATTCCGCGGCACTGTAGATACCCTCAGGATTACGTCCACGGTCTTAAAGGGCTACTTCCGTTTTCTGACCTTTACCCGGGCAAAGATCATCTGCAAGCTGTCGAAAGCCTCCTTAAAACTTTGGAGGTCAGGACAAATCGCACGTGGACTCTTAGTGGGTTCGTGGACCCGATGGCTTCTGGCACCTCTACGCACTGGAGATCGGCCGTGCCTACAAGTCCATCTAACTGTTTGTTCCTTCGAGGCCTTAAGCACACCGGAGGGCAATTTTCGGCTGGCCGTTCAGGAATTGAGGACAACGGCATTCCAACGGCAGGTCTATGGCTAGGCAAGCCCGTATATATATCAACGTATCCCCTGAGGGTCGAGGAGGATCTTGAAGGCGGCGAACAACCCGAGGAACATCAAATGGCGTTCCATCCCTGCCGCGAGCATTACCGAAACGAGGTGGTGCGGGTGGATACAGAGCTTGCCAACGGTTCCAACATCGTCAATTTTCTGATATCGCTCGCGTCTCTGCTGGGCAAAGACGACAATTATATCCGCATTCTCGTAAGCCACCTTGTTGATGGTCTTGACGGGGTTCACGTTCACGATAGTTACCCAGTAGTTGACGAGTCGAAACGCAATATCGACACGCATATCCACAGTTCGCCCTTACGCCTGGAGGTCCAACATTTCATCTCAAAGCTTCTTAGCAGGAAAGCCTACATCACCGACTTACCGCTCAACCGTTTTGTGCCCTTGAGTATCAAGATAAGCTCGCGCCAGCTTTCTCAGCTGTTCGGCGGGCAGATCGACCGCTATAAGATCGGCGTGCGCTACCAGTGCTCGTGCGGCTGCGTCTTTGGCTTGCCGTACGCCATCTCAATCCGACTGTCTCAGTATTGGCTCGGAGAACGCGTCGACGAGATGAACCTGTCCACACTCACGCCGGCAAGCGACGTCGTAGAGATCAGGCCGTGCACCACCGCGGCGCGATCCAGAAGGGACTGGCTCACCAAACTGCTGTCGTCGTGGCGCACTAGGCTTGAAGAAGAAGTTGGGTTCAGCCCGTGGCCTTTCTATGTTGACTACGACGCTATCCTGGCGTCAATAGGCCTCGTCATTGTGGCAGCATTCACGGTCGGCTTCTTTATCATAGCGACGAAAAAGCCGTCTGACTCCACAGATACTTTCTCCGTTCCTACTGCGGTTGACCCCAACAGCGTATCCGCGGCGTTCCTCGGCATATTCTGGATTCTTTCATTGTTCGGCTTGGCTTTCCTCTGCTCGTCGTGGCTAAAGTGGTCGTTGGCGAGCCTATCCTTACTGCGGTTTGGCTTCTACGGCGGCGATATTAAGGGTTGGGTGTTTGCCGTCCACCGCACTGGTCTTGTGGCTCCCCCTTTGCCGGCTCCTACCTCCTCGCCTCTCGATAGCGAACTCTCCAGGCGCCTCAACTCCAACCCCCCGACTGGGTTCACTAGCTCACCCACGGCTCCGTTCAGCGATGTTATTCGCTTGGTTCACCTCGTCCCGCGGTCGCTCAATTCGTTCGCTGTTGCTGTTCCGTCTAGCACACCGACTTCACCATACACCGTATCTGCCACCTTCGTTTCGTGGATCGAGAAACAGCGCAAAGGCTTCTTGAAATGGTCCCCAATCCACATGAGTGGCTACCTCTACCCGGGCGAGGCGGACGTTATGGGGGTTGTCCAACAACAGCAACAGGTGGCCGCGGTCGCCCAGGCGCTTGCCAATAATGGAAACAGGCAGCCCGTGCAGTTTGGCGGTGCCGTCGAGATGGCCGATGTGCCTGCGGCCCCGGTCGTTCTCCTTCAACCGCAGCCGGCCCAATCCCTCTCGCCGCCACGAAGGGTTCAGTCCACCTCATACGCCTAATGCGTAAAGTGGAGCTGCTACTGAATACTACATCGTAAATTTTTTCTTTCGCTTATTCATCCTATGTTTCTCTTGAACTCCAATCGCTTATTCACATCACCCCCTCTCATCGATCGTGTTTCCTCCAACACCGTGGCCATGTTTACGCCCTCGAAGTACAAACGTCACCAATCAGTACCATCACCGTGCCCCCTACCCTCCAACAAAATAAAGTTTGTATCAGCTGAAAGAGTGGAGAGGTGGATAGTGGGACCTTGCCTTATTATAAAAAGAATGTCAACAGAAAGATAAAAGGGGAGTTGAAATCGACCGAATCAATCGTTCATTCAATGGTGAGGGCGGATGGGTCCATTGGGATTCTTCTTTTCCGCGGCCCTCAAGTTCGTCAGATACTCGCTCGGGAAATGATCCTTCAGGAGCCCAAATGAGCCCAAGGTCCAGATGTCTGCCACAAGCATCGCCTTGCTGAGGAACGTATCGGCGTTGCCGTCAGGGTTGAATGCCAGTTCGTAAAAGCTGCAGGGCACCTGGCGCAGCAAAAGCCCCACCTCGCGGCGAAAGTCGCGTTCGGTTTCCAGGATGCTGCCGTCGCGCAGGCCGAGCAGGACAGGGTTGCCGATGTGCTTGAAATCGAGCAGCGTGATGCCGGTGGGCTGCCTTCTGGTCTTTTTACCGGGGTGGCGCAACATGCTGCCAAGGCGACGGCGGTGTTTCTGTCTGTAAAGGAAGTTGCCGACGGCCTGCGCTCCAGCAGTCGCCGGGAGGGTGCAGACGACGTCGCTTGCGTTGATGACGCGGTGGAACTGGAACGGAGGGTTGGCTCGCCGCTTCATTGCGGTTTCGATGGCATCTTTAAAGTCTTGGTCACCAACTTGCGGGGTTCCGAATGTGTACGCTCCGCGAAGGTTAAATCGCTGGGAATGGTTAGTAAAGAAAAACGTATGGAAGAGAGAGAACCTCGTTCCACGGCACGTTTGGGACAGTGTCGGGCCTTCCGGTGTCACGCGCCGACCACACCACAAAGCTTGCAAAGAGTGTCGCAACCGCCGCGCCGAGACTGTGGCCGGTGATCCAGAGGTCTGGCCTCTGATGGCTATCAAAATCTGACTGTATGTCGATAAGGTTCGGCAGAAGGTGGTCTTCCCAGAAGTTTACGTCGGCGCTGTCAGAAGTAACAGCGGTCGGCATGATGGGGGCCACGGGGGCACCTTTGCGACTAACTGGCTCGGTTGACGGAAACCCAAAGGTGGAGTAAAACCCCTGAGACGGAAAGTAGGTTGATTCAAGGATTTGCAAATGGTATAACCGCTCTTACAGTATGAACCATTCCGGGAAGAATGTCGTTTAAGGCGTCACTCTTCCTAATCGAAGCGTCAGTCAACCACTCGGACAAGTCGTACGGGCTAGTTCCCTTGAAGACAAGCACTGCATAACTTCATGATCAGCGTCCAAATGAAGAACAGTGCGTTAGTTACCGAGAAAGTTTCTCGACACGCTGTAGACGGCAAGACAGCAACATCCCTCGTGGCCGAAGCGCCTGTGCTGGAGGTCCGGCACGGTTGCTTGCAACCCAGCGACAAACTTTTGGAGGATGATGTTGGGCTCATACACGACGGCCGAAAGGTGAAGCAACAGCTCCGCGAGAGGGTAATCAAACTGAACTAGCTTCAGCATTTTGACAGTACGGATTGGTACATCACCTTTTCTGCGCTTGCTACGCTGTTGACTGCGTCAGAGACAGCCTCGACATTCTCGTAGTACGTGCGATAAATGGTCGGAGTTGCCAACGACACCGACGAATTTTTCAAACCGCTTCCGAAACTGAAACCGACCAAAAAATCAATAGTGGTCCCATGATGGGCGACAATCTGAACTGTACTAACATAAACTTCATGGCTGGTTCTGCCACAAACCAGACAGGAGCCACAAGCACGAAGGCAGCGGTGATGCCGACGTTGAGGGCGGTCCAAAGCACAGCGTCGACGAGAGCCCAGAACGTGACCTCCAACAGGTCGAGGAACGAGCCCCAGTTGGTGAAATCGTTGACCTCGGTGTCGCCCTTGTTCGCGTGGCTGACGTCGTCATCGTTAACGACCGACAAATTCTGATATCCACCTCGCCTTGCGGGAAGCGTGTCGGGCGTCTGAGTGACCGAGGCCCATGGAACACGGCGGGCAGAGTCTTCGACGGGGCGAGGGCGAGCACTGGCGCTGGCGCCGAGGTTAGCAGTGGGAAGAGGGGGAGGGGTCATGCTGAGGAGGGACGAGGGAGGGGTGCAGTGCTGTGCGGGGT
>JADGKE010009685.1:0-17900 GCA_026954515.1 Cladochytrium tenue
CCCCCACGGCCCCCCACATTCCCTCCACAGTGTGTTTTTGGACGAAGGTCCATGTATGACCCTCTCCAAAAAGATGCATGATTTTAAATGATGGCGCTAGCTGAATTTCTTTGCTCGAGAATTGCATACAAGCTTTCCAGTTCCGCCTCTCTGTCGGTAGAGCTCACTGCCTATTGCACAGCTAGGAATAATCTGGCGCAGAATCTCGCGTCAGCCATGAGTCCTGAGGGCACCATGGCATCATGGGGGTGCAACGCGGAGAAGCTTTTGCAGTGTAGATGCCGCCGTCGCACAGCACAATCCAATGTCCAATCGGTGCCGACTGCCCCGCCTGCACCGCCACCTGCGCTTCAGCCTCCCGCGCCCAAACGTGTAGGCCGGAAAGTGTGAAATTTAAACAGCAATCACTGTGTTTGACTCTGCGCAGCAATCCTCCCATTTTCAATTGGACTACCGGGCTCCGATCCAAATAATTCTGAAATATAACCCACAATGAGGTCTTCACAAGACTAAATTTCTTTTTGAAATATGCTGGTGCTTAAGTAGTCGAGGGCTAAAGAAAAGGGGTCCGTGAAAGTCCTCAAGAACAAAGGCTAGAAAAATGAATTAGGGCTTTACGAATGAAGGTCCTCTACGACAGCATGTTCGAAGGCGAGCTGGAGTGGCAGTTTGACGACATCCCGAACCCGTGCTGGCGGTTGGGCCAGTGGTACGACGGCTACTTTGGCCACAATGACGGACCGGGGCAGGCAATGCTTGCGGCCGACGAGGAGTTGGACGATGTAAAGTTCGCCGTGGCCGTGGGCGAGACCCCGATGGAAGACGACCGGTGGCGTTGGAGGTGTGGAAAGGTGACAAAGACGCCGGAGAGACACGCAGATCGCTGCTGTGAGGCAGGTGCTTGGTTTGAACTACTCAGGGACGTTTTGTTTGTTGAGCACATGTATGACACCCACGGTGTTCCTCGCCACGACAACTGTACGAGCTTCTCCCCTCTCTTATTTTTCAACAACCCGCCTGGCGAAATGATTCGTCACTTCTTCATTGATCAAAAGGTTTGTTACGGCACGGACTTGACGCGTCTGTCGACAACGTCTCCTTTGCTTTAGGCAAACCAACCAAAACGAATGCATGCTAGCCGTTCGACCGTTCTATATTTGACGTTGCGACGGACTACATACACCCACACCGACTTCCCATAAGAATCACGCATTTCTCCCCCTCGGAGCTTGACGAGTTTGTTAAAGAAAAGGGAGGGAACATCACTGGCGAACATATCTGCTCCTTCATGGACGACGATGAGGCCGACGATGTGGAGCTGGAAGACCTGTATGTGTGCGGCGGCCTCTGGACCCTCGTCGCCTTGCGCAAGTACTGCAGTGTGGATCCGTCTGTGCCTTCACAGCGCGGCTTCGCGGACCCTCCTCTGTGTATTATTGAAATGCCCCCTCCTCGAGGCCATTTGCGGAATCGAGACGGAACACAGCGGAATCTGGAGGTCGAATTCTCCTGTGCGTACAGAGACGTGTACGTTTTGAGTGTCAGTCCAAGGTCGGGCCGTGTTGTGGGGTTTTCCGGATACACTGAATTTCATTAGGGGTCAGAATCTCCTACCTACTATGTCTTTATTGTGATGCCACTTAAGAAAGTTTGGGTTGTCAAAAGATACGGTTTCGCGCATTATATAGACCTGACTTATATAGAATGTTATTTTGAGACTCGACTTCGACTACAGACTTGTGATATGAGCTGAGGACAACAACACTGATGGAAGTCTGTCCTGCTTTACCCGTTAGACTCGAATTAAAGCATGTAATCGCCCATGCATGAGTCGTCTTGATAATTATCTTTTGTGTGTGGGTAAGTTATGCTGACGCTTTTAACAGACTGATCGAGTTGTCTCTTGGACCAAGTGGTCTAGCGCGGAAAGGCGACGTTGTGGGCCACCATCGGACCAAAGAGACAGGCCGCAGAGGATCTGGAACAGAATTGCAGGATGTCGCGGCGGTAGGACACTTTCGTGTTCATCAGGAGCTTCAGCACAGCCGGGACCATATAATTCGGGGGGTACAATCTCGAAAATTGCCTTCGAATCTGCTAATCACAGTCCCGCGTTGCCGGCATAACGTGTCCGTGTTATATATAAACTCCACATCGCCGCTGAGGTGTAGCGACGGCGTGGTGAAGTCCGGGGGGCAAGTGCAATTTTTCTGCTGGGGACTTCTGCCTGCTAACGCAAGAAGCCAGAGGCTCGGTCGAGGTCTGTCGGCTTCGACGACATCGGCGGCATGCAGCAAGGTTAGCCGGCTGCACGGTGATCATGTCACTTTCCCCTTTGGCCTCGTAGTCAAACGCCATAATTCTCAGAAAAAAAACGCATAGACCCAAAACCGTAGCACTCTCTCGCCGCCTCTCCTTGTCTGTCATGGTCACTTCCCCCTATTGGTTTGGGCTCTTCCATGATATTTTCTTCTTTTTCTTCTCGGCTGTCAGTGTGAGAACTTTCCGAGTTAGGAAAAAAAAAATAGAGTGCGCGAATAACTGGCATTTTTGTCAATAGCTGCGATTGTAAAGAGGGATGCAGGAAAAAAAAAAACAGCAAAGAAGAGGCAAATTTAGAATAGCATGGTAAGCTAAGGTTCTACACAATTGCGGTTATCAAAGTTGCTGCAAAACTGGACGATCCGAAGTGGGAACACGGGCTAGGATACCGCTTCGGTCGAGGTAAAAAGTCGTACCACCCATCGACTCACTTCCTGAGCCCAACGTGATCCAAAACGACTCATAGATAGACCCCAGCATCGTGCGTGAGAGATTGGACTCTACCCAGGCCAACGCGCGGTCGGAATCACGCCCAAAGTAACCGGCGAGGGCCAACGCGGCGGCCAGGAACACCTTTGCGATGCGAGTCCATCGCCATGATGGGATCGTATGAAAAAGACGGATGTTGTCCCAGCGGAAGACCGCGCGGGAGGGGAGTGCAGAGGCAGCGCTGATTCTGTCGCAGGCGAAATCGGGGCTGGTGAGAATGGGGAAGAGGTTGGTGAAGGTCGCATGGTCCGCGCAAGCCAATCGGAAGGCATCGTCGACATGGAGCAGCAAGGCCAATCTGCGTAGCACAGAGTATGGGAGATTCGAAACAGTGTCGGGGCGGCTCGGATTGCGGCTTACGATCGCCGGAGGCATAGAAATGACCAAGGCGCCCTTTAAGTACATATTGTAGAGAGTCGGTTCATTGCCGTATGTGACGTAAGCGCCAAAGTTTTCGAACATGTAAGACTTTCGAAGCCATACAAGGTCCGCCGGAGCATGAGCCCCGAAAAGCTCCCAGACGAGTCGCTCGAAGGACACCAAATCTTCAGACTCAACCTCATTCGGGTCAAACACGTGAAAGCAATCAGAGATGAAAACGCGACTTCTGTCGGTTGAGTAGATGGCCTTGCATTCGACCTTCAGCCCGAGGGCCATGGCAGCACGCTGCATGGCCAGATCGCGGCCTTTCAGCGGAAAGTTAGGCGTGCACTCAGCCGTGGTCCCAAAGTAATACTGCTCGGTTGCCATCCGGCTCATTGCGTAGAAGTGCTCAAATTCGATTCCAATTCGGCGTCCTCTAAGGCTCGGCAATTCCGTGAGATGCTTCAGTTCTTCAACGAAAATATTGTCGTAATGGGTCATCACAGGCACCTGCAACCGCTGAGCATAGAGGTTGAACACCAGCGTGATTCTGAACCCGTCTTTGACAGGACTAATCTCGTGCTCGCAGTCGGAGAAGAAAGCTGCCCAAAAAATGCACCCTGTTTGACTAGATCCGGAGTCAATTGTTTGCGAAATAGGCGCGGCAATCATAGCTGTCCGGGCTTTGTCGGTCGACCAGTCAAACACGGTTTCCTTAGCGTTGGCGCCACGGCTGCGCACAACTAACTCGCCGCCATCGTGCGGCGTCGGTAGCCAGACAACGAGCGACCCGACCAGGTTGCTGGAATGCGGCGTGTCCACATGCGGCCCAAAGTGGCCGCCGGCGGTGTAGACGTTCAGCCTGTAGAACTCGGCCCGGAGGCTCATGCCCGGGCTAGGAACCATCCATTCCGAGATGGTGTGGAGCAACTCGCCGCCGGCCGACGAGGCTGGGTGGAACACGGAAAAGGCCGAGGTGGGAGTGAGGGTGAAGGCGTCCCGGTAGGACCTGTCATAGATTGTATCACCACCTCGGCCAAACGAGGCCGGGTGGGCGGCGTCCAGAAGCGCGGCAAAGTCATGGAGCTCCGTGGCCGCCTTGGCGCCAAAGGCCTCAACGGGCTGCTGCAGCTCATAGAAATCAACGAACTTTGCGGCGCCCGGTGAGAGTGGTTGCCGCTCGGGCACCAATGGGACGCCGCCGCTCTGGCCAGGGCTCGCCACCGGATTGGGCAGTGTCTGCTGTGGTGTGATGGTTCGCACGGCCGCATCCGGCGCTTCGGCGGCGGCGGCGCGAGCGGTTGTATCCGGGACGCAGCGTGACGATTCAAAGAAGACTCGTAGGTCGTGCGCTGCAACGCGGAGGACGCCGCCGCCGCACACGCCGAGGCTCGAAGCCGAGGAGAGCCGTTCCTCTATGGTCTTGAGTGCCGCCTTGTCAGCGTCGTTCATGTTTCTCAGACTGAATAATATAATCGCTGTTGGAGGATTCAAAAATGATTTGGCAGATTGATGTATTCGCACCCAGAGGGCCAGAATGCGAACGCAATATAGAAATACGCTGGACTATAGGAAGAGGCCGAAATCGGCTAGACTGACTGATTCACCACGATGTTCTAACACGCTTTAACAACAGCTCACACCGCATAGCTAGCATTTAAGTGAGCCTGTACTTGTAATTAGTAGTCAAAACTGCGGACACCTTTTCATTTCAATCGATCCTTTATTAACACCTATTTTGTGTTCTGCCGTGCTGAAAAAAGAAAAAAAGAGGTTGGGCGCATGAATGTGCTATTGGGAAATGGACGGTGAAGGAGAAAAGAACGGAGGTAAACAAAAGGGACATGTATTATTTGATTAAGAATCGTAAAAGTGAAGCTGACGGCAACCAAGGCCTGGAAGCGAGAGAGAGGAGAAGAAAATAAAAGGAGGAAACTCTGCTCTTCATGGGAGAATTGGTGGTATATTGACCTCCTTCCTTCCTCTCGGCCATCCTAGGCGGCTCGCACTTGGCCACACCAACACTATCAATACGCTGAACAACCTACGCTACTCGCAGTCATGCGCGAATTCAAGTCGATTTTAATGACGAGAATGCAAGAAACAGAGTGCTTTGCAAGGAACAACCACAGTCGAAAAGAAAGAGAAAAAAAACATTGCATATCAAAACTTCATTCCACCGCTAGTTGACAAGCGATGAGGTGCGCTAGAAATGGCTTGTTGATTCAGTAGATGTTGCAGTCAATGTAACCCACCTTTCATCGTATTCAGGAAGCCAAATGTCATTTGTTTATTGATGTGTCCGAGCCCTTAATTTGCTCCTCCAGAACTTTAGACAATTTATCCAGGTCGAACGGCAAGGCCATTCTCTGCAACAGCCGATATTCATCAGCGTCTTTGGCCATATCCAATGGGGTCTGAGGAGCACGCAGTATGAGCCTTAGATAGTCTATCAGGCTGGCAGAGTCTTCAGGTTGCAAATCTATCGTGTATCCAGCTGGAGCCAAGCCTGCAGTATCCGCGAATTCCAAATCAGTGTCCATCCGTTCGTCGTCAAATGGAGGTTCGTCCACTACAGTGTCCGCTTCGTCAGGTTCAGACAAAACATCTTCCAGTGAGACTTCTTCGTACTCGCGTTCTGCAGTGCACTCGTAAACGTCCTCTTCTAAACCAAGAATAGACCCAGAGACCTGCCTAAAAAGTCGAATCTTCTCCAGCACGCTCGACTTCGTGGTCTTATTGTTTAACTTGGCAATATTTTCGAGAGCTTGGTTACGCAGCTCGCGATATGCTGTAGGATCCTTCAGAGTTGCTTCTGGAATCGCATACTTTGCGAACACCTCAGGTAAATTTCGCCTCAACTGCTCCAGCTGCCGTCCGCGAACATATTCGAGACTTTCCACATCAGGCTTCGGCGAATTGTGTCCGAATCCGACGTACAGGGATAAGTAAATGTGCTGGGGCATCAAGTCCAATCCAGAACGGTACGCCGAGTTGAATGCAGTCGCACACCTGCGGTACCCACTGACCTTGGCGCGACTTGAATTGTTTTTGACAGAAACCAGTACGAACGTCATATTCTCCCCATTGATGCAATACTCTCTTCTCGCGTCGGGCAGAATGACAGGAATGATCAAATCTACTCCAACCGTGCCTGGAGGGCATATGATCGCCGCTCCACGAGAGAACAAAAGCGCAAGCTCCGGCATGGTTGGCATACGCTTGCTGACTGCCACAAAGTGAGTGAACGACACCTTTCCGACAGCAATTGGGTCGGGCAGCCCGGTTTCATTTGAAAGCCTGTGTGTCTGCTTAGCCAGCATCCGAAGAAATCTCTTATTGAAGGTCGATGCAATGAAATCCTTAAGGTTTAAGAGGCCCGTGTAAAAATGCTGCGTCGTGATTGGAAGGCCCGCACAAGAAGAGGTTTATTAGTGGTTGACTTCACATGAAACTTGAACATCACAAACAACGGCAGGGGCGTACCTGAGCTTTTGGTGTCAGAGACGTTCCCATTGTTTCCATAGCGCGGTCGCGACCCAATATAAATAATAACTGTGCAACCACCTCCCCGCCGTGACTCACATCGACCATTGACTGTTGCACCATGCCAGAAAAGATCTTCAGCACCTCTTTGCCACGCTTTTTCATCCAGACTGCCCCGGCTTCGGACAGAATCGGTTCGGAGCTCATGCTGCTCACTATGTGCTGGCGGTCTGGCGAGATATACTGACACCACCACATGTGCGACGCGACGAGCGCGCTGGCAAGATCTGACCTGCGAACAACAAATGTTATCCTGGTCCGGATTATACTGGCTGCATCAGCTGGAGTCAGATCGAACATTTTGTCAAACTGCCTTCCTCCAACCAACTTTTCGCACGCTGTCTTAACGACCTTCGGCACACTTAGAGGTTGGATTGCAAGCAGAGACCACCATAGTGGCCGCCCATGCAGAAATTGAATTTCTGGATCAAAGGCAAAATCCACTAGCTTATTGTAAAGAGGTAGAGCCTTAGCATCCATACTAGAAATAAGGTGAGGTGGAGGGAAGACAGCTGTGCCGAAGCTGAAGCGCATCGAGGGATCCAGGCGGGACACAGGTGCAATATCCATATCCCACATGCGCGACGTGGTATCCATGGTGAGGACGAATGCTCGCGAATTATGTGGGAAACGTCGTGCGTCTCGTCGCATCCATGCATAAGGACTCGTAGATATTTGCTCCCAGAGCTCTTGCTCGTTACTCTGATCGTCTAGGGAAACCAAACCACGAGCATCGTCAAACACGAAGAGAATTTCCAGGCCACATCGTCTTTGCTCAAGAAGATTCAGCTTATCTCCCAGATTTCCGTTCCTGATCATCTCACGCATGCGGGTCATGATAGACTTCCAGAATTCAGGCCCATCATCCAAATCGATTTGCCTCTCGTAAAATGTGCGTGGATTCTCATTATTATTGCAAGCTTCATCGACCCTTTCAGCGCATGCAAGAAAATATGCAAGAAAAGTGTCATCAGTATTCGAGGTTACAAGAAAATCCGCAATCTCCGGAGAGCGCTGCGGAAACCCTAATAAGGTCTTAGGGAGGAAGCTGCAATACACGACGTAGACACCGTATGCCGTCAACCCCGCGACTAGGCGGGATTTTCCAGTGCCAGAAGATTGTACGAGGGCCGTGCCCGGCCAGTAGAATGCTTTTTTATCGCTAGCCTTGCCACCCCAAGCACGGAGGTAACTGCAAAGTTGGTCCTGCAACGCTGATACGTAATGATCCTTGTCGACAATCTCAGCTCTGAAGGATTGCTGAACGCTTTCTACAAGGGCACGACAATGTCTGATGAGGTCGTATTTCAACAGGCGGTGAAGTTTCTTAGTAACATCATACGATTCATGGAACGGAGCGAAGAACATTTCAATGTCAGGCCTTGACATATCTTCGGCTTTTATCGTTTCATCAAAGCCATTGGCGTGGATGAACGGGAAAGCTTCGGTTTTTATCCACTCTCTTCGAGCCTCGTACCACATCACTGTCACTTTTTCGCTCGACACTTCTTGCCCGATTTTTGCCTTATTCAAATCAAAATAATGAAATATGGATTTGAGCTCCTCCGGCAAGATCGGGACTGAAGTAGGATCAGATGCCGCTGAAGCTGCTGGATCTGAAATGGGAACCTTGGGAAGGGGAGTCGCAGGAGTGACAGATTGAGTAGAAGCTCTGGAATTCACAATCGCTTGTAATAAGTTATTTCCGTTCAGAAAGCCATCCGTCAGACCGAGGGTTTCCCTTCGCTGCTGCATGACAGATCGCAGTTGGTACAAGACGTCGACCAAATCGATTAAGACGAGCTCCAGGCTAAGATCGGAACCTTGAGTGCTTGGATTGCAAAGAATTGACAAGGTCGCTGGCACTTGAGGCGCCACGGGTCGGATTTGAGCCCGAGCTTTTGAGGCGTTCTAAGCTTGGGAGATCGAAAACGTCCAACCTGAAACAGAAGAACTTTGTCTCTCTGACAAGTTGAAACTGTGACAATTTTCGTCCGACTGCGCCAGCCTATTTGCAACCAGCATCATAAATTTCCTGGTGGTAACGTTGAGTCTGTTTTCCTTGCTCCGTGCCTCCAAGGTCCCTTCACCCACATCCCGCCCCAACCAATATCCCGAGGCAATACAAGGACCAAGGAGCATCAGTAGTTTCGTCGGTTATAAAAATAGGTTGGTAGAGACCAGAGGGTTGTGCAGATTGGCAAAAGGTTACTGCTAAAAATTTTACAGTGGGTCACAAAATTGGCGGAATGTTTTCGAGAATTTTCGTTTATTACTTTCCACGGGCCCAAAACTCGACCAAATGCAATGAGGCGTATATGTACGTGTTGTCCTGCTGCTCCTCTATCCGTCTATATAATATAAGTGTAATTGAATTTCTGCGTCGTGTTTAATCGACTGTCAAGTCAACCCCATTCATTCCGCCAATTTTGTGCATTGATTCTGCACAAACACGAACTATTCTACTTTAGTATTTTGTGTGCCCCCCTTTCGCCTCTAGCACCGCATGCACTCTCCTTGGCATACTAGCAACCAATTTAGCACACAAATCCTTTGGTAGCTCTCTCCATGTTTTCTTGATGCGGTCTCGAAGATTTCCCAGACTTGACGGAGGTGTAGGATACTTGTACAGCCGTTTTTTCAGTTCTCCCCAAAGATGCTCAATTGGGTTAAGGTCGGGGGATTGAGCTGGTCATTTCATGATAGAAAACCCATTCTCCTCAAGCCATCTTGTTGCAAGTCGGGAGTTGTGCTTGGGGTTGTTGTCTTGGTGGAAAACGATGTCACCTGCCGTGAGGCCATTTTCGTCCAGGCTTGGAATAAGGTTGTTTTCCAAAATGCTGACATAGTGTTTGCTGTCCATACGCCCATCCACAAAGCCTATTTGCATGACCCCATCAGCCATCATTGCACCCCAAACCATCTGCGAGCCACCACCAAATTTCTTTGTTGGTAGGACGTGGTGTTTTTGCAGTGGTTTGCCAGGCTCACACCAAGCATACCACATCCCGTCAGACCCCCACATGTTGATCTTGGTCTCATCTGACCAAATAACCTTGCCAAAGTCTGTCACAGTCCAATTTTTGTACTTGTGGGCAAAGTGTAGCTGTGCGTATCAATGTGAATGAATCAATGCAGGCTTTTTGACCTGTCACAATCCTTTCAAGCCGACTTTGCAAAGCATCCGGCGCATTGTTTCTTGTGACACTGACACCCCAGTGACTTGGTGGTGAATGCTTGCCAATTGTGCTGCAGTTTTGGCCTCGCCAGAATGGACCATTCGAATGTACCGACGTTTCTGTGGAGACGACAACTTGCTTGGACGGCCAGCTTGAGGTACAGACAGGTCTGGACGGAGCTGCTGATGAAGTTTATCAACAGTACTTCGGTGTACATGCAACTGCTCCGCAATAAATCGTCCAGAACAGCCATCATCAAGGAGTCGTAGGATTTGCTGCTTTAGGAGGCTGGTGAGCTGTTTCATGATACAAGGGATGGCTTTCTCATTAGGAAAGTGGGAAGGAACCTTCTTATATGACCTTTTTGAATGTATTCAAGATGAATCACACAAGTGATTGGGGCTAAGTCACTCTCTATCACTGGATATGCATTTTGGCAGAATCAATGCACAAAATTGGCGGAATGAATGGGGTTGACTTGATGGCAGATTAAACATGACGCAGGAAATCAATTACGCTTATATTATATAGACGGATAGAGGAAAAGCAGGGCAACACGTACATATACGTCTCATTGCATTTGGTCGAGTTTTGGGCCCGTAGGAAGTAATAAACGAAAATTCTCGAAAACATTCCGCCAATTTTGTGACCCACTGTATATCTTGTTCCAAAACCACGTATCAGGTTGCATAACATCGCGTTCGAGACAAGGCAGACGCGACGTCGATGTGCTGTCCTCACCTAGCCGAGCCACTCCAGTTGGGCCCAGACCTCCGTCTGAAGAACAGGTGTCGTGACACCATGGTTCCCTTTCACCCCCAACCCACCCCAATCACCCCATCTTCGATCTCCCGGCCTCGCATCTTTCCACCAAGCCATCGATCCCCACCCTCATAATAGGTCACCCGAATCCTAGAACTCACCTAGCGCCCTTCTCTCCTCTCTTTCCCGGCGACAATACATAGACTAGCCATGGCGTCCCTGACGCGCAATCGCAACGACGTCGGTGGCGTGCCTAACGACCTGATGGCAAAAATGTACGGCGAACGCGCGGTGTCCGCCGGCCTGATCCTGACCGAATGCACTGGTATCGAGCCCACCGGCTCAGGTGGGCTTTCGCAGAATGTTCTTCCAGGTGCCAGCAGTGTTGATTGACTCGTCACTTCTGTTTGGGCGCCTAGAGTGGTCCTTTTCACCGGGGCTGTACACGCGTAAGCAAGTGGCCGGCTGGCGCAAGGTCGTCGACGCCGTCCACGCTGAGGGCTCAGCGATCTTTGCGCAACTCTGGCATCCGGGCCGCGTAGCTCATCCGAAGCTCCAAGGCGGCCAGCCGAACGTGGCGCCGTCGGCCATCGGCGCGGCCGGAGGAAAGTTCCGGGAGCTCGCGGGGTGAGGCCAGACATGCGCCTTGCCTATCATTGTTTGCTCGCTATAGTGCTTTCCCCGTGTTGCTTGACTGCTGTGCTTTCACGTTGCAGCGCGCCAGGCTATGTTATGCCAGAGGCTATTGAGGATCCTTGGAGTTACGTCGAGCTCTTCGAAAGAGCAGCAAACAATGCCATGGAGGCTGGCTTCGACGGCGTCGAATTGAACGCAGCCAACGGATGTACGGCTCCGTAGCGAAATTCTTGCGATCTGCGAGCGATTCATTTTCACACTCCGTAACAAATGAAATGTTTAGATCTCGCCGACCAGTTTATCGAGGCGCACAGCAACCAACGTACGGACGAGTGGGGCGGAAGCCCAGAGAAACGCTCTAAGTTTGTTCTCGAGGTGATCCGCGCCTTCGTCCGCGCCACAGGTGACCCGAAGAAGGTTGGCATCAAACTGTCTCCCGGAGGAGGTTACAACGACATGGGTGACCCTGCTGAAATTGCCATTGAAGAGTACAAATACCTGGTGGGTATATTTCCTTTCTCGACCTTCTCAAGCGTCACCTATTGACACCGCTGGCAGATTGAAAAATTGAATGCACTCGGCATTGGCTACATACAGCTGAAGCGTTACAACCCACTTTATGATCCTACTGAGAAAGGAAACAAGCTGGATGTGGTCCAAATCTTCCGTCCTCTGATCAAGAACGTCTATTGCTTCGTCAACGGCGGCCTCAGCGGCGAAGAGGCGGAGCACCTGCTCGACCCTGACTCCCCAAAGTCGTTTCCAGCTGTGCATTTGGCAGTTTTTGGCACGTCCTTTATTGGTTGGTCGATTGAAGATGCGAGAAAGTCTGGCAGCTGGCAGGAGAGGAAGGTGGGGGAGGGAATGGGAGTAAGGACAGTCGGAAGAAGGGTGATGTTTTTTACTGATGCACTTCTCTTATCATAAAACGAAGCCAACCCGAACCTTATGGATCTGATTCAAACCGGGAAAGAATACTCGATCAAGCCTCCTATATCTCACCTTCTTTACACTGGAGGTCCAGACGGGTATATAAACTTTGATTTGTAAGCAAGCCGAAAATGATTGGGTAATAAATTGTATGACAACTTAATGAGAAGCTGTTTGAACCGAGGAAATGAAAAATACTATTGACAAAGTTCCTTATCCGCCGAAACAAGTCACGCTCACCGAGTTGACTTGTCGCGACAAAAACTCAGGGCGGTGCCCCAAGCCTTCCTTCCGTTGCGCTCGGCGCCGGCTGAGTTGAGATCCAATGCCGCCCCTCCCTCAAAACCATCGCCGCCTTTGCTGCGCCAGTGAACCATCTCTGTCAATGCGACTGATTGCAGTCACCATTCCTCTAAATCGTCAACATTAGTGGTGTCGGCCCTGGCGATTGCCACCTTTTCCGAGAAGGCCGCGATTTGTTCTTTTCCCCTTGCCCTTTTCCCACTCCTCACCCAGTTTGTTACTTACTTCCTTGATCCTATTTTTGACACATTTATATGCTTACTTTGAGGAGCATATTTTACTTCGTTGTGAAGAGAAAAGAAAGCAATAAAGAACGAAAGGAGTGTTCAAGGAGTAATGCACTCAGGTGGTGCTTGAAACGCCCGTTGAGGACTCAGGCGACGAAGCCTCGGTGGCGCAGCCCCAATCCAATTTACGGTCGGAGCGCCATCCAGAAAACCCTCTTCTCACCGCTCCCGTCGCCACCTTCACCGTCGCGTCGATGCGCCGTCGTTGCCACCGCTCCGGCATTACTTCGCCGCAGCTTCCGCTGCCTCCACGGCCGCTCCTGAAGATTCCACAATCCCCGCTGCCAGCCAAAGCCCGCACTGCCGTCAGAAACGCCGCACACCACACTACTCTGCCTCGCCGGGCAGTTCGACGCGCAGGTCCCGCCGCCGCCTCTGCACCTGACCCGCGCTACGAAGATGCCGACGAGGACCACTTCCACAGCCACCACATGAATTCCATAACAGGGGCTTCATCCTCGACGCCGACATCAGCTCAATGCACCGTGGCCGATGGTGCTAAAACCACAGACAGGACACCAAAGCCGATAGCTGCGGCAGCCACGACCATTGCCGCTGTCGACGACCTCCACGAAAGTCACTGTGGAAGCACCCGCTCAAAGACTTATTGCAGTTCAAAAAACCTCAAGAATAACCACAACAAAAAGGAAACCCATATCAATGGCGCAAAAGGTGTCTTCAACAATGGTAACGACCTTAATCACAACGCTGGCCGCTATTATAATCATAGCAAGAGTAGTCTGCTCCCAAACGCGACTCAAGACGAGCTCCAAGTTTCCACCAACTACACGGCCGCCGCTGCCAGCTCCGAACACCAAGCTCTAACCGTGGGTCATTCATTACGTGAACCTTTGACGAACGCGCCTTCGACGGTGGTTACCTTCGCTCCTTTGTGCCTCACCTCAGAATTTGGAGTAGGCGGAAATGTATCCAACAGTCATCTCGACACTAGTATGCCGGCCAAAATCAATGGCAGGCTCTTTAGCGTCAGGACTAACATCGCCACAAGAATCAACAGCGACCTCTCTTCAAGCAGTAGCAGCAGCAAAACAACTGCCATAGACGACAGTATGGATGGCGTAAGCTGGGATACTAATGAGGATACCAATACCAGCAACGACCGTGGCAACCGAAACTCGCGAAACAACCAGGGCACAGACAGCGATAGCGATGCCAGTGGAAACTTCGACGAAGGCATCGGCCAGACCTGCAAAAGTGACCACGACGGAATCCACACTAGCCTCGATAATGGCATTCTTGCCAGACACGAAGCCTCCAGTAAAAACGGAAGCTCCACAGCGACCTGCCCGCGCAAGAACTCGACCCCCTCCTGCGCGCCCCTCTCGCCGCCAAGTGATACCCGCGTACCGGCCTACTCGTTCGCACTCAGGGCCCTCGATATGCACCTTTCACGGGATGCGGACGCGCACGTCTGTGCAGCGCGAGGGCACCTTGCAAACGCTATAGCGGCAGCTGCTGCCGCCGCCTGCGCGGGCCTAAGCACTGCTGCACGACGTGCCCATCGGCGTGCGCAACTAGAAGCGTACACACGTGCAGCGCGACGGCTACGTGCTGCGGCATCGGGCAAAACGGCGGCGGAGGCTGGTGCGACACCGACACCGCACCCGGAGGCGCTGCGGCTGCTGGCAGAGGTCGTGCACGGTGCGACAGCGTCGCCGATGGCGGACGTGTCGGTATCGGCGGCGCTGCTGCGGCAGCACGCTGCGCTGCTGGATGAGCCGGGTGGCATGATGGCGCAGGCAGCGTTTCTGCTGCTTGAGGCGCGACGGAGAGCGGCCGCGGATAGACCTGAGGAAGGAGGCGGCTGCGATGGATGGCCTACTATATCCACAAAATGCAGCGGTAGAGATGGTTTGGGGTCAGACGCCCGCGCTGCGTGGGCGGGGGCGGGCGAGTGCATTTCGCTGGTGCGGCGTGCCGCTGCGCGAGGGTATGCGCCTGCCATGTTCGAGCTGGGCGCGCATCTCTTTGAGCGTGGGCACAGCACAGCCGGCTCGGCGCTGGTCACTGCCGCGACGTGCGACTCTGGCTGCCCTGCTGCCCGTGAATGGCTCCGGCGCAATCGACCTTCAGCTAGGTGGGAAAACGGCAGAAGCTGGAGCGAGACCACGCTCTGCAACGCAGATCGAGACGAGACACTTCCCGTTGACGGCAGTGACTCTGTCGGCTCTGAGGTTGCAGCAGCGGCAGCGGCAGCGGCGGCCGCTGCGGTGCTTGGCCCACAAGTCCGCGCGGTGGCGCGTGAATTCGGGTGGTGGGGTTTCCGCACATCGAGCGCTGCGCGGCTGAACGCGGCATTTTTGTGTACCGTCTCTGACAGCGGGCTTGATCCGATTGCAACTGCAGCCGCGTCTGCGGCTGCGGCTGCGGCTGCACGTGCCAGCGGCGGCGTCGGGGGTCTGCGCTCGGGTGGTGCGGCAATGTTTGAGGCAGCGCAGGAGCACGCGACGCGCGGCAACGCGGCGGCGGCGACACTGTGGCTTCGTTTGGCAGCAGAGTCCGGGCACGCCGAAGCTATGCTGGCGCACTCGGCGCAACTGGCGGTGGGCGGCGACGCCGGCTTGTGCGCGTCGTGGCTGCTCAAATGCTGGTCGACAGCCGGGGCCGGAGGCAATGCCAGGGGGGCTGCGGCGCTGGCGTTGGGCGAGCTGCATACACGCGGTTTCGGGATGCGAGCAGACGCAAAGGCTGCAACGCGATGGTTCGCAAGGGCGTGGCACGCTGTGCGGGCGCCCGAGGCCGCCTTTGCAGTCGGCCTGGCGCGAGCGACTGGGTTCCCGCCAGGGTTTGCCAGAATGGGGCAGGCTTCGGCTGCAGCGGAAACTTCCGGCATTCTAAGTGAAGTGCTCGTGCGCCGGCTGCTGGTGCGCACTCAATCTGTATCAGGAGCGGCTCGGACGGCGGAGTCAGTGTCGAAGTGGGCCCCGGAGACGGAGACTGCGTCGGCAACAGCGGTGCCAGTGGACTACATGCGAGCTGCTGCGTGGTACCGACGTGCGGTGTCCGGAAGCGCACCCGGGTGCCATGCGCGCGCCGCCAACAACCTGGGCGAACTGCTGGTGACTGGTCGCGGTATGGTACAGCGCAACGAGGTCGAAGCATTCCGTCTCTTCCTGCAGGCCGCCATGTGAGTAGTATTTCTGTTGCTGCTGCCGGTGGTTTGCATAGTTTTGTTCGTGTTGTTTAATGGAGAGTTTTTCTTTAAGAGGAGGGGGGGTGGAGGAATGGGGCTTTCATCGTATAGTACTCAAATACAGTACGTGCATGGAACACTCTAACACACCCCCGACCACCTCGCTTCGTCATCCCCCTCCTCAAACTTCCCCTTGTACGCAACCCCCAGTGATGGTCTGCCCGAGGCACAGTACAATTTGGGCCGCTGCTACCGCGAAGGCATCGGCTGTGAGAAAAGCGAGGCGGCAGCAAGGCGTTGGTATGCGCGCGCTCAAGCTGAAGGTGGGTTTGCGACCAATAACGTTAAAAATAAAGATGCTTTCTCACTCCATCTCAATCCCAACATTTTTCCTTCCGTCCCTTCCTCTCTTTTTTTCCTTGTCCGCGCACGCACTCGAAAAACGTAACCTTGATCTGGCGACTCATTTCCTCGAGCAGGGGTCACAGCTGCGAGCGTGCACCTCGCGGCGACAAAAGTGCGGAGAAATGACGGCTAGCTTCGAACGAGGTTGAGGCGGCGAGACACTCGGTCGGGCTCGCGCACCCACTCCCCAGTCTTATTGAGATTCCCACATTTTCTCCGCCTCGCTCACCCGCCTCACTCACTCACTCTCTTTCACTCTCATACTTTCGCACTCTTACTTTCGCACTGCCCGACTCTCTCAATCACTCCATTGTTGTTTTTTTATTGAGCGATCTGCCCCACCACTCGTTGTCACGGCGCGCTTCGGAGGAGGAAGGAGAGAACCATTCCCTTACCACACGCATTTTTTACTCCCATCACAACCACGTTCACCGAGCGGCAACACGTACCAGCTTGTTTGACGGCCATCAGCAACAAGAGTCCCGCACTCGGCCTTGTCGGTCAGCCATAAGTGGAGACCCTCTTTGATGTGTCCAACGCGCTCCCCACGCACAAATTTCCGCAGCTCGGTGCCTTCGAACTTTTGCCCAAGAACTCCATCCACGCATTTCTCTCTCTCTCGATGTCTTCTTCACGTCGATCTTCCAAGCCTTCCTCGAATTATTCTTAAGGAAAGCGGTTAGACCTCTCGGGCCCCAAGAGTGCGAACGTAACGTGTCGCCACATACCCCACCCAATGATCTTCAGATTTCCCCTTCCAAATAGAAAAAAAATAAAATCTTATTTCGGGGGCAATCCTCAGATCCGTCCGTCTCAGGGGGAACTCGACCCTGCCTGCGTGTGCAACTCCTTGATGGCCGCGATAGTGGCTTCTCACAATGCTGCAGCCTTCTGAAATAAATAAGGCATCCTCGTTTGCGGCTGGGTGTCGCCATCTGCAAGGAAACCGAGTTGTTTCTGGCGCATCCATCGTGGCGTTCAGTCCGCATACTCGTCCCAAAAATACTTGATCGGTCCTTCAGCTGGCCATGCTCTGACTGCGGCGAGGTTCTTGCTGGCCGCACGAGTAGAAATAGAAACGTCAGGTTCAACGACGGCCTGTCGTATATCATGACCAACCCCCCCACCGACATGAACGCGAGACTGCTACCCTGTCGCACAGCATTTGCATCTGCCTGTTCGCGCGCGAATGCACATATGAAATGGCGTCTGTCCGTCATACTGGCGACAGGAGCAGTCGGGCTTACTAATAGCAAGCGCGTCATAGAGCGACAAGTGTGTTGAATATCTTCATTCGTGTGGGCCGCGTCGCCAGCAACGGGCCTCTTCTCAAGCTCATGCCAATGCCACCTGCGCATTGCAACGGGCCACCACCACCACTCCCGGGTGCGACGGAGGCGGTCGCGGCCTCCTTAGGAAACGAAATGACGACGACCGCAGCCCACCACCGCAGAAATCCAGAGGGGGGTCAACTTGCAAGTAAGAAGAGGCCCTCTCTGCGATCAGAATCCTGCACCTGACCCC